>JAHIAM010005762.1:43885-91559 GCA_021605205.1 Aegilops longissima | reverse complement strand
AAGTTTCGAACTAACTCCTTAAGAAAAGTTCTCCAAAAGTTCCCTATGAAAGAATCCTTTGAAGCATCTGGTCGTCACAAACGTTTTGACTACTTGTGAGCCAAACGGACTCAGATGAGTCGATATCCATGTTTCAGCTTAACACCACAAAAAACTGATTCCAACTACGCTGCCATAATAACTAGTTCTTGTGTAGTTGCACTCATTTTTTCCATTCTACTTCACTAAACATCTCCATATGAGATCCAATTACTTGTAGGGAAATGCAAGAGACCTCAGTTATGATGATGCACTAGGTCCATAGCTGGGACTTTGTGTATGTTCTCAAATGCGCTTGTCGAGTGCTCATTAAGAAAGTTTCTATACAAGTTTCTGAACTAACTCCTTAAGAAAAGTTCTCCAAAAGTTCCTATGAAAGAATCTTTGAAGCATCTGGTCGTCACAAACGTTTTGACTACTTGTGGAGCCAAAACGGACTCCAGATGAGTCGATATCCATGTTTCAGCTTAACATCATGCAAAAACTGATTCCGAACGACGCTACAGACTAGTTCTTGTGTAGTTGCACTCATTTTTTCCATTCTACTTCACTAAACATCTCCATATGAGATCCAATTACTTGTAGGAAATGCAAGAGACCTCGTTATGATGATGCACTAGGTCCATAGCTGGGACTTTGTGTATGTTCTCAAATGCGCTTGTCGAGTGCTCATTAAGAAAGTTTCTATACAAGTTTCTGAACTAACTCCTTAAGAAAAGTTCTCCAAAAGTTCCCTATGAAAGAATCCTTTGAAGCATCTGGTCGTCACAAACGTTTTGACTACTTGTGGAGCCAAACGGACTCAGATGAGTCGATATCCATGTTTCAGCTTAACATCACAAAAAACTGATTCCGAACGACGCTATGCACTAGTTCTTGTGTAGTTGCACTCGATTTTTCCATTCTACTTCACTAAACATCTCCATATGAGATCCAATTACTTGTAGGGAAATGCAAGAGACCTCGTTATGATGATGCACTAGGTCCATAGCTGGACTTTGTGTATGTTCTCAAATGCGCTTTGTCGAGTGCTCATTAAGAAAGTTTCTATACAAGTTTCTGAACGAACTCCTTAAGAAAAGTTCTCCAAAAGTTCCCTATGAAAGAATCCTTTGAAGCATCTGGTCGTCACAAACGTTTTGACTACTTGTGGAGCCAAACGGACTCAGATGAGTCGATATCCATGTTTCAGCTTAACATCACAAAAACTGATTCCAACGACGCTATGCACTAGTTCTTGTGTAGTTGCACTCGATTTTTCCATTCTACTTCACTAAACATCTCCATATGAGATCCAATTACTTGTAGGAAATGCAAGAGACCTCGGTTATGATGATGCACTAGGTCCATAGCTGGACTTTGTGTATGTTCTCTAAATGCGCTTGTCGAGTGCTCATTAAGAAAGTTTCTATACAAGTTTCTGAACTAACTCCTTAAGAAAAGTTCTCCAAAAGTTCCCTATGAAAGAATCCTTTGAAGCATCTGGTCGTCACAAACGTTTTGACTACTTGTGGAGCCAAACGGACTCAGATGAGTCGATATCCATGTTTCAGCTTAACACTGCAAAAAACTGATTCCAACGATACCTATGCACTAGTTCTTGTGTAGTTGCACTCGATTTTTTCCATTCTACTTCACTAAACATCTCCATATGAGATCCAATTACTTGTAGGGAAATGCAAGAGACCTCGTTATGATGATGCACTAGGTCCATAGCTGGGACTTTGTGTATGTTCTCAAATGCGCTTGTCGAGTGCTCATTAAGAAAGTTTCTATACAAGTTTCTGAACTAACTCCTTAAGAAAAGTTCTCCAAAAGTTCCCTATGAAAGAATCCTTTGAAGCATCTGGTCGTCACAAACGTTTTGACTACTTGTGGAGCCAAACGGACTCAGATGAGTCGATATCCATGTTTCAGCTTAACATCACAAAACTGATTCCAAACGACAGCTATGTACTAGTTCTTGTGTAGTTGCACTTGATTTTTTCCATTCTACTTCACTAAACATCTCCATATGAGATCCAATTACTTGTAGGGAAATGCAAGAGACCTCGTTATGATGATGCACTAGGTCCATAGCTGGGACTTTGTGTATGTTCTCAAATGCGCTTGTCGAGTGCTCATTAAGAAAGTTTCTATACAAGTTTCTGAACGAACTCCTTAAGAAAAGTTCTCCAAAAGTTCCCTATGAAAGAATCCTTTGAAGCATCTGGTCGTCACAAACGTTTTGACTACTTGTGGAGCCAAACGGACTCAGATGAGTCGATATCCATGTTTCAGCTTAACATCAAGCAAAACTGATTCCAACGACAGCTTATGCATAGTTCTTGTGTAGTTGCACTCGATTTTTCCATTCTACTTCACTAAACATCTCCATATGAGATCCAATTACTTGTAGGGAAATGCAAGAGACCTCGTTATGATGATGCACTAGGTCCATAGCTGGGACTTTGTGTATGTTCTCAAATGCTTGTCGAGTGCTCATTAAGAAAGTTTCTATACAAGTTTCTCGAACTAACTCCTTAAGAAAAGTTCTCCAAAAGTTCCCTATGAAAGAATCCTTTGAAGCATCTGGTCGTCACAAACGTTTTGACTACTTGTGGAGCCAAACGGACTCAGATGAGTCGATATCCATGTTTCAGCTTAACATCAAAAAACTGATTCCGAACGACATTACTATGACTAGTTCTTGTGTAGTTGCACTCGATTTTTCCATTCTACTTCACTAAACATCTCCATATGAGATCCAATTACTTGTAGGAAATGCAAGAGACCTCGTTATGATGATGCACTAGGTCCATAGCTGGGACTTTGTGTATGTTCTCAAATGCGCTTGTCGAGTGCTCATTAAGAAAGTTTCTATACAAGTTTCTGAACTAACTCCTTAAGAAAAGTTCTCCAAAAGTTCCCTATGAAAGAATCCTTTGAAGCATCTGGTCGTCACAAACGTTTTGACTACTTGTGGAGCCAAACGGACTCAGATGAGTCGATATCCATGTTTCAGCTTAACATCACAAAACTGATTCCGAACGACGCTATGCACTAGTTCTTGTGTAGTTGCACTCGATTTTTTCCATTCTACTTCACTAAACATCTCCATATGAGATCCAATTACTTGTAGGAAATGCAAGAGACCTCGTTATGATGATGCACTAGGTCCATAGCTGGACTTTGTGTATGTTCTCAAATGCTTGTCGAGTGCTCATTAAGAAAGTTTCTATACAAGTTTCTGAACTAACTCCTTAAGAAAAGTTCTCCAAAAGTTCCCTATGAAAGAATCCTTTGAAGCATCTGGTCGTCACAAACGTTTTGACTACTTGTGGAGCCAAACGGACTCAGATGAGTCGATATCCATGTTTCAGCTTAACATCACAAAAAACTGATTCCAACGACACGCTATGCATAGTTCTTGTGTAGTTGCACTCGATTTTTTCCATTCTACTTCACTAAACATCTCCATATGAGATCCAATTACTTGTAGGAAATGCAAGAGACCTCAGTTATGATGATGCACTAGGTCCATAGCTGGGACTTTGTGTATGTTCTCAAATGCGCTTGTCGAGTGCTCATTAAGAAAGTTTCTATACAAGTTTCTGAACTAACTCCTTAAGAAAAGTTCTCCAAAAGTTCCCTATGAAAGAATCCTTTGAAGCATCTGGTCGTCACAAACGTTTTGACTACTTGTGGAGCCAAACGGACTCAGATGAGTCGATATCCATGTTTCAGCTTAACATCACAGCAAAACTGATTCCAACGACGCTACAGACTAGTTCTTGTGTAGTTGCACTCGATTTTTCCATTCTACTTCACTAAACATCTCCATATGAGATCCAATTACTTGTAGGAAATGCAAGAGACCTCGTTATGATGATGCACTAGGTCCATAGCTGGGACTTTGTGTATGTTCTCAAATGCGCTTGTCGAGTGCTCATTAAGAAAGTTTCTATACAAGTTTCTGAACGAACTCCTTAAGAAAAGTTCTCCAAAAGTTCCCTATGAAAGAATCCTTTGAAGCATCTGGTCGTCACAAACGTTTTGACTACTTGTGGAGCCAAACGGACTCAGATGAGTCGATATCCATGTTTCAGCTTAACATCACAAAAACTGATTCCGAACGACAGTTATAGACTAGTTCTTGTGTAGTTGCACTCGATTTTTTCCATTCTACTTCACTAAACATCTCCATATGAGATCCAATTACTTGTAGGGAAATGCAAGAGACCTCGGTTATGATGATGCACTAGGTCCATAGCTGGGACTTTGTGTATGTTCTCAAATGCGCTTGTCGAGTGCTCATTAAGAAAGTTTCTATACAAGTTTCTGAACTAACTCCTTAAGAAAAGTTCTCCAAAAGTTCCCTATGAAAGAATCCTTTGAAGCATCTGGTCGTCACAAACGTTTTGACTACTTGTGGAGCCAAACGGACTCAGATGAGTCGATATCCATGTTTCAGCTTAACATCAAGCAAAACTGATTCCGAACGACGGTTACAGACTAGTTCTTGTGTAGTTGCACTCGATTTTTTCCATTCTACTTCACTAAACATCTCCATATGAGATCCAATTACTTGTAGGAAATGCAAGAGACCTCGTTATGATGATGCACTAGGTCCATAGTGGGACTTTGTGTATGTTCTCAAATGCGCTTGTCGAGTGCTCATTAAGAAAGTTTCTATACAAGTTTCTGAACGAACTCCTTAAGAAAAGTTCTCCAAAAGTTCCCTATGAAAGAATCCTTTGAAGCATCTGGTCGTCACAAACGTTTTGACTACTTGTGGAGCCAAACGGACTCAGATGAGTCGATATCCATGTTTCAGCTTAACATCACAAAAAACTGATTCCGAACGACAAGCTATGCACTAGTTCTTGTGTAGTTGCACTCGATTTTTCCATTCTACTTCACTAAACATCTCCATATGAGATCCAATTACTTGTAGGAAATGCAAGAGACCTCGTTATGATGATGCACTAGGTCCATAGCTGGGACTTTGTGTATGTTCTCAAATGCGCTTGTCGAGTGCTCATTAAGAAAGTTTCTATACAAGTTTCTGAACGAACTCCTTAAGAAAAGTTCTCCAAAAGTTCCCTATGAAAGAATCCTTTGAAGCATCTGGTCGTCACAAACGTTTTGACTACTTGTGGAGCCAAACGGACTCAGATGAGTCGATATCCATGTTTCAGCTTAACACTGCAAAAACTGATTCCAACGACGCTATGCACTAGTTCTTGTGTAGTTGCACTCGATTTTTCCATTCTACTTCACTAAACATCTCCATATGAGATCCAATTACTTGTAGGGAAATGCAAGAGACCTCGTTATGATGATGCACTAGGTCCATAGCTGGGACTTTGTGTATGTTCTCAAATGCGCTTGTCGAGTGCTCATTAAGAAAGTTTCTATACAAGTTTCTCGAACTAACTCCTTAAGAAAAGTTCTCCAAAAGTTCCCTATGAAAGAATCCTTTGAAGCATCTGGTCGTCACAAACGTTTTGACTACTTGTGGAGCCAAACGGACTCAGATGAGTCGATATCCATGTTTCAGCTTAACATCAAAAAACTGATTCCGAACGACAGCTATGTACTAGTTCTTGTGTAGTTGCACTCGATTTTTCCATTCTACTTCACTAAACATCTCCATATGAGATCCAATTACTTGTAGGAAATGCAAGAGACCTCGTTATGATGATGCACTAGGTCCATAGCTGGGACTTTGTGTATGTTCTCAAATGCGCTTGTCGAGTGCTCATTAAGAAAGTTTCTATACAAGTTTCTGAACGAACTCCTTAAGAAAAGTTCTCCAAAAGTTCCCTATGAAAGAATCCTTTGAAGCATCTGGTCGTCACAAACGTTTTGACTACTTGTGGAGCCAAACGGACTCAGATGAGTCGATATCCATGTTTCAGCTTAACATCAAAAAACTGATTCCGAACGACGCTATGCACTAGTTCTTGTGTAGTTGCACTCGATTTTTTCCATTCTACTTCACTAAACATCTCCATATGAGATCCAATTACTTGTAGGGAAATGCAAGAGACCTCGTTATGATGATGCACTAGGTCCATAGCTGGGACTTTGTGTATGTTCTCAAATGCGCTTGTCGAGTGCTCATTAAGAAAGTTTCTATACAAGTTTCTGAACTAACTCCTTAAGAAAAGTTCTCCAAAAGTTCCCTATGAAAGAATCCTTTGAAGCATCTGGTCGTCACAAACGTTTTGACTACTTGTGGAGCCAAACGGACTCAGATGAGTCGATATCCATGTTTCAGCTTAACATCAAGCAAAACTGATTCCAACGACAGCTATACATACTAGTTCTTGTGTAGTTGCACTCGATTTTTTCCATTCTACTTCACTAAACATCTCCATATGAGATCCAATTACTTGTAGGAAATGCAAGAGACCTCGGTTATGATGATGCACTAGGTCCATAGCTGGGACTTTGTGTATGTTCTCAAATGCGCTTGTCGAGTGCTCATTAAGAAAGTTTCTATACAAGTTTCTGAACGAACTCCTTAAGAAAAGTTCTCCAAAAGTTCCCTATGAAAGAATCCTTTGAAGCATCTGGTCGTCACAAACGTTTTGACTACTTGTGGAGCCAAAACGGACTCAGATGAGTCGATATCCATGTTTCAGCTTAACATCACAAAAAACTGATTCCGAACGACGCTATGTACTAGTTCTTGTGTAGTTGCACTCGATTTTTTCCATTCTACTTCACTAAACATCTCCATATGAGATCCAATTACTTGTAGGAAATGCAAGAGACCTCGTTATGATGATGCACTAGGTCCATAGCTGGGACTTTGTGTATGTTCTCAAATGCGCTTGTCGAGTGCTCATTAAGAAAGTTTCTATACAAGTTTCTGAACGAACTCCTTAAGAAAAGTTCTCCAAAAGTTCCCTATGAAAGAATCCTTTGAAGCATCTGGTCGTCACAAACGTTTTGACTACTTGTGGAGCCAAACGGACTCAGATGAGTCGATATCCATGTTTCAGCTTAACACTCACAAAAAACTGATTCCGAACGACGCTATGACTAGTTCTTGTGTAGTTGCACTCGATTTTTTCCATTCTACTTCACTAAACATCTCCATATGAGATCCAATTACTTGTAGGAAATGCAAGAGACCTCGTTATGATGATGCACTAGGTCCATAGCTGGGACTTTGTGTATGTTCTCAAATGCGCTTGTCGAGTGCTCATTAAGAAAGTTTCTATACAAGTTTCTGAACGAACTCCTTAAGAAAAGTTCTCCAAAAGTTCCCTATGAAAGAATCCTTTGAAGCATCTGGTCGTCACAAACGTTTTGACTACTTGTGGAGCCAAACGGACTCAGATGAGTCGATATCCATGTTTCAGCTTAACACACAAAAAACTGATTCCAACGACACGCTATGCACTAGTTCTTGTGTAGTTGCACTCGATTTTTTCCATTCTACTTCACTAAACATCTCCATATGAGATCCAATTACTTGTAGGAAATGCAAGAGACCTCGTTATGATGATGCACTAGGTCCATAGCTGGGACTTTGTGTATGTTCTCAAATGCGCTTGTCGAGTGCTCATTAAGAAAGTTTCTATACAAGTTTCTGAACGAACTCCTTAAGAAAAGTTCTCCAAAAGTTCCCTATGAAAGAATCCTTTGAAGCATCTGGTCGTCACAAACGTTTTGACTACTTGTGGAGCCAAACGGACTCAGATGAGTCGATATCCATGTTTCAGCTTAACATCACAAGCAAAACTGATTCCAACGACGCTATACATTAGTTCTTGTGTAGTTGCACTCGATTTTTTCCATTCTACTTCACTAAACATCTCCATATGAGATCCAATTACTTGTAGGAAATGCAAGAGACCTCGTTATGATGATGCACTAGGTCCATAGCTGGACTTTGTGTATGTTCTCAAATGCGCTTGTCGAGTGCTCATTAAGAAAGTTTCTATACAAGTTTCTGAACTAACTCCTTAAGAAAAGTTCTCCAAAAGTTCCCTATGAAAGAATCCTTTGAAGCATCTGGTCGTCACAAACGTTTTGACTACTTGTGGAGCCAAACGGACTCAGATGAGTCGATATCCATGTTTCAGCTTAACATCACAAAAAACTGATTCCAACGACAAGCATGCACTAGTTCTTGTGTAGTTGCACTCGATTTTTTCCATTCTACTTCACTAAACATCTCCATATGAGATCCAATTACTTGTAGGGAAATGCAAGAGACCTCGTTATGATGATGCACTAGGTCCATAGCTGGGACTTTGTGTATGTTCTCAAATGCGCTTGTCGAGTGCTCATTAAGAAAGTTTCTATACAAGTTTCTGAACTAACTCCTTAAGAAAAGTTCTCCAAAAGTTCCCTATGAAAGAATCCTTTGAAGCATCTGGTCGTCACAAACGTTTTGACTACTTGTGGAGCCAAACGGACTCAGATGAGTCGATATCCATGTTTCAGCTTAACACTGCAAAACTGATTCCAAACGACAAGCATGCACTAGTTCTTGTGTAGTTGCACTCGATTTTTCCATTCTACTTCACTAAACATCTCCATATGAGATCCAATTACTTGTAGGAAATGCAAGAGACCTCGTTATGATGATGCACTAGGTCCATAGCTGGGACTTTGTGTATGTTCTCAAATGCGCTTGTCGAGTGCTCATTAAGAAAGTTTCTATACAAGTTTCTGAACGAACTCCTTAAGAAAAGTTCTCCAAAAGTTCCCTATGAAAGAATCCTTTGAAGCATCTGGTCGTCACAAACGTTTTGACTACTTGTGGAGCCAAACGGACTCAGATGAGTCGATATCCATGTTTCAGCTTAACACTCAAGCAAAACTGATTCCAAACGACAGCTATGCACTAGTTCTTGTGTAGTTGCACTCGATTTTTTCCATTCTACTTCACTAAACATCTCCATATGAGATCCAATTACTTGTAGGAAATGCAAGAGACCTCGTTATGATGATGCACTAGGTCCATAGCTGGGACTTTGTGTATGTTCTCAAATGCGCTTGTCGAGTGCTCATTAAGAAAGTTTCTATACAAGTTTCTGAACTAACTCCTTAAGAAAAGTTCTCCAAAAGTTCCCTATGAAAGAATCCTTTGAAGCATCTGGTCGTCACAAACGTTTTGACTACTTGTGGAGCCAAACGGACTCAGATGAGTCGATATCCATGTTTCAGCTTAACATCACAAAAACTGATTCCAACGACGCTATGTACTAGTTCTTGTGTAGTTGCACTCGATTTTTTCCATTCTACTTCACTAAACATCTCCATATGAGATCCAATTACTTGTAGGAAATGCAAGAGACCTCGTTATGATGATGCACTAGGTCCATAGCTGGGACTTTGTGTATGTTCTCAAATGCGCTTGTCGAGTGCTCATTAAGAAAGTTTCTATACAAGTTTCTGAACTAACTCCTTAAGAAAAGTTCTCCAAAAGTTCCCTATGAAAGAATCCTTTGAAGCATCTGGTCGTCACAAACGTTTTGACTACTTGTGGAGCCAAACGGACTCAGATGAGTCGATATCCATGTTTCAGCTTAACATCACAAAAAACTGATTCCAACGACAGCTATGCACTAGTTCTTGTGTAGTTGCACTCGATTTTTTCCATTCTACTTCACTAAACATCTCCATATGAGATCCATTTACTTGTAGGGAAATGCAAGAGACCTCGTTTCTGATGATGCACTAGGTCCACAGCTGGGACTTTTTGTATGTTCTAGAAATGCGATTGTCGAGTGCTCATTAAGAAAGTTTCTATACAAGTTTCTGAAAGAACTCCTTAAGAAAAGTTATTCAAAAGTTCCCTATGAAAGAACCCTTTGAAGCATCTGGTCGTCACAAACGTTTTGAATATTTGTGGAGCCAAACGGACTCAGATGAGTCGATATCCATGTTTCAGCTTAACATCACAAAAAACTGATTCCAACGACGCTATAGCACTAGTTCTTGTGTAGTTGCACTCGATTTTTCCATTCTACTTCACTAAACATCTCCATATGAGATCCAATTACTTGTAGGAAATGCAAGAGACCTCGGTTATGATGATGCACTAGGTCCATAGCTGGACTTTGTGTATGTTCTCAAATGCGCTTGTCGAGTGCTCATTAAGAAAGTTTCTATACAAGTTTCTGAACGAACTCCTTAAGAAAAGTTCTCCAAAAGTTCCCTATGAAAGAATCCTTTGAAGCATCTGGTCGTCACAAACGTTTTGACTACTTGTGGAGCCAAACGGACTCAGATGAGTCGATATCCATGTTTCAGCTTAACATCACAAAAACTGATTCCAACGACGCTATGCACTAGTTCTTGTGTAGTTGCACTCGATTTTTTCCATTCTACTTCACTAAACATCTCCATATGAGATCCAATTACTTGTAGGAAATGCAAGAGACCTCGTTATGATGATGCACTAGGTCCATAGTGGGACTTTGTGTATGTTCTCAAATGCGCTTGTCGAGTGCTCATTAAGAAAGTTTCTATACAAGTTTCTGAACTAACTCCTTAAGAAAAGTTCTCCAAAAGTTCCCTATGAAAGAATCCTTTGAAGCATCTGGTCGTCACAAACGTTTTGACTACTTGTGGAGCCAAACGGACTCAGATGAGTCGATATCCATGTTTCAGCTTAACATCACAAAAAACTGATTCCAACGACGCTATGTACTAGTTCTTGTGTAGTTGCACTCGATTTTTTCCATTCTACTTCACTAAACATCTCCATATGAGATCCAATTACTTGTAGGGAAATGCAAGAGACCTCGTTATGATGATGCACTAGGTCCATAGCTGGGACTTTGTGTATGTTCTCAAATGCGCTTGTCGAGTGCTCATTAAGAAAGTTTCTATACAAGTTTCTGAACTAACTCCTTAAGAAAAGTTCTCCAAAAGTTCCCTATGAAAGAATCCTTTGAAGCATCTGGTCGTCACAAACGTTTTGACTACTTGTGGAGCCAAACGGACTCAGATGAGTCGATATCCATGTTTCAGCTTAACATCACAAAAACTGATTCCAAACGACAGCTACACTAGTTCTTGTGTAGTTGCACTCGATTTTTCCATTCTACTTCACTAAACATCTCCATATGAGATCCAATTACTTGTAGGAAATGCAAGAGACCTCGTTATGATGATGCACTAGGTCCATAGCTGGGACTTTGTGTATGTTCTCAAATGCGCTTGTCGAGTGCTCATTAAGAAAGTTTCTATACAAGTTTCTGAACGAACTCCTTAAGAAAAGTTCTCCAAAAGTTCCCTATGAAAGAATCCTTTGAAGCATCTGGTCGTCACAAACGTTTTGACTACTTGTGGAGCCAAACGGACTCAGATGAGTCGATATCCATGTTTCAGCTTAACACAAGCAAAAACTGATTCCAACGACAGCTACATGACTAGTTCTTGTGTAGTTGCACTCGATTTTTCCATTCTACTTCACTAAACATCTCCATATGAGATCCAATTACTTGTAGGGAAATGCAAGAGACCTCGGTTATGATGATGCACTAGGTCCATAGCTGGGACTTTGTGTATGTTCTCAAATGCGCTTGTCGAGTGCTCATTAAGAAAGTTTCTATACAAGTTTCTGAACGAACTCCTTAAGAAAAGTTCTCCAAAAGTTCCCTATGAAAGAATCCTTTGAAGCATCTGGTCGTCACAAACGTTTTGACTACTTGTGGAGCCAAACGGACTCAGATGAGTCGATATCCATGTTTCAGCTTAACATCACAAGCAAAACTGATTCCAACGACACGCTATATGACTAGTTCTTGTGTAGTTGCACTCGATTTTTTCCATTCTACTTCACTAAACATCTCCATATGAGATCCAATTACTTGTAGGAAATGCAAGAGACCTCGTTATGATGATGCACTAGGTCCATAGCTGGGACTTTGTGTATGTTCTCAAATGCGCTTGTCGAGTGCTCATTAAGAAAGTTTCTATACAAGTTTCTGAACTAACTCCTTAAGAAAAGTTCTCCAAAAGTTCCCTATGAAAGAATCCTTTGAAGCATCTGGTCGTCACAAACGTTTTGACTACTTGTGGAGCCAAACGGACTCAGATGAGTCGATATCCATGTTTCAGCTTAACATCACAAAAAACTGATTCCAACGACAGCTATGCATACTAGTTCTTGTGTAGTTGCACTCGATTTTTCCATTCTACTTCACTAAACATCTCCATATGAGATCCAATTACTTGTAGGAAATGCAAGAGACCTCGTTATGATGATGCACTAGGTCCATAGCTGGGACTTTGTGTATGTTCTCAAATGCGCTTGTCGAGTGCTCATTAAGAAAGTTTCTATACAAGTTTCTGAACGAACTCCTTAAGAAAAGTTCTCCAAAAGTTCCCTATGAAAGAATCCTTTGAAGCATCTGGTCGTCACAAACGTTTTGACTACTTGTGGAGCCAAACGGACTCAGATGAGTCGATATCCATGTTTCAGCTTAACATCACAAAAAACTGATTCCGAACGACAGCTATGCACTAGTTCTTGTGTAGTTGCACTCGATTTTTCCATTCTACTTCACTAAACATCTCCATATGAGATCCAATTACTTGTAGGAAATGCAAGAGACCTCGTTTATGATGATGCACTAGGTCCATAGCTGGGACTTTGTGTATGTTCTCAAATGCGCTTGTCGAGTGCTCATTAAGAAAGTTTCTATACAAGTTTCTGAACGAACTCCTTAAGAAAAGTTCTCCAAAAGTTCCCTATGAAAGAATCCTTTGAAGCATCTGGTCGTCACAAACGTTTTGACTACTTGTGGAGCCAAACGGACTCAGATGAGTCGATATCCATGTTTCAGCTTAACACACAAAAACTGATTCCAACGACACGCTATGTACTAGTTCTTGTGTAGTTGCACTCGATTTTTCCATTCTACTTCACTAAACATCTCCATATGAGATCCAATTACTTGTAGGGAAATGCAAGAGACCTCGGTTATGATGATGCACTAGGTCCATAGCTGGGACTTTGTGTATGTTCTCAAATGCGCTTGTCGAGTGCTCATTAAGAAAGTTTCTATACAAGTTTCTGAACTAACTCCTTAAGAAAAGTTCTCCAAAAGTTCCCTATGAAAGAATCCTTTGAAGCATCTGGTCGTCACAAACGTTTTGACTACTTGTGGAGCCAAACGGACTCAGATGAGTCGATATCCATGTTTCAGCTTAACATCAAGCAAAACTGATTCCGAACGACGGTACAGACTAGTTCTTGTGTAGTTGCACTCGATTTTTTCCATTCTACTTCACTAAACATCTCCATATGAGATCCAATTACTTGTAGGGAAATGCAAGAGACCTCGTTATGATGATGCACTAGGTCCATAGCTGGGACTTTGTGTATGTTCTCAAATGCGCTTGTCGAGTGCTCATTAAGAAAGTTTCTATACAAGTTTCTGAACGAACTCCTTAAGAAAAGTTCTCCAAAAGTTCCCTATGAAAGAATCCTTTGAAGTATCTGGTCGTCACAAACGTTTTGACTACTTGTGGAGCCAAACGGACTCAGATGAGTCGATATCCATGTTTCAGCTTAACACTGCAAAAAACTGATTCCGAACGACGCTATGCACTAGTTCTTGTGTAGTTGCACTCGATTTTTTCCATTCTACTTCACTAAACATCTCCATATGAGATCCAATTACTTGTAGGAAATGCAAGAGACCTCGGTTATGATGATGCACTAGGTCCATAGCTGGGACTTTGTGTATGTTCTCAAATGCGCTTGTCGAGTGCTCATTAAGAAAGTTTCTATACAAGTTTCTGAACGAACTCCTTAAGAAAAGTTCTCCAAAAGTTCCCTATGAAAGAATCCTTTGAAGCATCTGGTCGTCACAAACGTTTTGACTACTTGTGGAGCCAAACGGACTCAGATGAGTCGATATCCATGTTTCAGCTTAACATCAAAAAACTGATTCCAAACGACGCTATGCACTAGTTCTTGTGTAGTTGCACTCGATTTTTTCCATTCTACTTCACTAAACATCTCCATATGAGATCCAATTACTTGTAGGAAATGCAAGAGACCTCGTTATGATGATGCACTAGGTCCATAGCTGGGACTTTGTGTATGTTCTCAAATGCGCTTGTCGAGTGCTCATTAAGAAAGTTTCTATACAAGTTTCTGAACGAACTCCTTAAGAAAAGTTCTCCAAAAGTTCCCTATGAAAGAATCCTTTGAAGCATCTGGTCGTCACAAACGTTTTGACTACTTGTGGAGCCAAACGGACTCAGATGAGTCGATATCCATGTTTCAGCTTAACACACAGCAAACTGATTCCAACGACAGCTACAGACTAGTTCTTGTGTAGTTGCACTCGATTTTTCCATTCTACTTCACTAAACATCTCCATATGAGATCCAATTACTTGTAGGAAATGCAAGAGACCTCGTTATGATGATGCACTAGGTCCATAGCTGGACTTTGTGTATGTTCTCAAATGCGCTTGTCGAGTGCTCATTAAGAAAGTTTCTATACAAGTTTCTGAACTAACTCCTTAAGAAAAGTTCTCCAAAAGTTCCCTATGAAAGAATCCTTTGAAGCATCTGGTCGTCACAAACGTTTTGACTACTTGTGGAGCCAAACGGACTCAGATGAGTCGATATCCATGTTTCAGCTTAACATCACAAAACTGATTCCAACGACACGCTATGCATCTAGTTCTTGTGTAGTTGCACTCGATTTTTTCCATTCTACTTCACTAAACATCTCCATATGAGATCCAATTACTTGTAGGGAAATGCAAGAGACCTCGGTTATGATGATGCACTAGGTCCATAGCTGGGACTTTGTGTATGTTCTCAAATGCGCTTGTCGAGTGCTCATTAAGAAAGTTTCTATACAAGTTTCTGAACGAACTCCTTAAGAAAAGTTCTCCAAAAGTTCCCTATGAAAGAATCCTTTGAAGCATCTGGTCGTCACAAACGTTTTGACTACTTGTGGAGCCAAAACGGACTCAGTATGAGTCGATATCCATGTTTCAGCTTAACATCACAAAAAACTGATTCCGAACGACACGCTATGCATCTAGTTCTTGTGTAGTTGCACTCGATTTTTCCATTCTACTTCACTAAACATCTCCATATGAGATCCAATTACTTGTAGGGAAATGCAAGAGACCTCGTTATGATGATGCACTAGGTCCATAGCTGGGACTTTGTGTATGTTCTCAAATGCGCTTGTCGAGTGCTCATTAAGAAAGTTTCTATACAAGTTTCTGAACGAACTCCTTAAGAAAAGTTCTCCAAAAGTTCCCTATGAAAGAATCCTTTGAAGCATCTGGTCGTCACAAACGTTTTGACTACTTGTGGAGCCAAACGGACTCAGATGAGTCGATATCCATGTTTCAGCTTAACATCACAAAAAACTGATTCCAACGACGCTATGCTAGTTCTTGTGTAGTTGCACTCGATTTTTCCATTCTACTTCACTAAACATCTCCATATGAGATCCAATTACTTGTAGGAAATGCAAGAGACCTCGTTATGATGATGCACTAGGTCCATAGCTGGGACTTTGTGTATGTTCTCAAATGCGCTTGTCGAGTGCTCATTAAGAAAGTTTCTATACAAGTTTCTGAACGAACTCCTTAAGAAAAGTTCTCCAAAAGTTCCCTATGAAAGAATCCTTTGAAGCATCTGGTCGTCACAAACGTTTTGACTACTTGTGGAGCCAAACGGACTCAGATGAGTCGATATCCATGTTTCAGCTTAACATCACAAAAAAACTGATTCCAACGACAGCTACAGACTAGTTCTTGTGTAGTTGCACTCGATTTTTTCCATTCTACTTCACTAAACATCTCCATATGAGATCCAATTACTTGTAGGAAATGCAAGAGACCTCGTTATGATGATGCACTAGGTCCATAGCTGGGACTTTGTGTATGTTCTCAAAATGCGCTTTGTCGAGTGCTCATTAAGAAAGTTTCTATACAAGTTTCTGAACGAACTCCTTAAGAAAAGTTCTCCAAAAGTTCCCTATGAAAGAATCCTTTGAAGCATCTGGTCGTCACAAACGTTTTGACTACTTGTGGAGCCAAACGGACTCAGATGAGTCGATATCCATGTTTCAGCTTAACATCACAAAACTGATTCCGAACGACGCTATGCATTAGTTCTTGTGTAGTTGCACTCGATTTTTCCATTCTACTTCACTAAACATCTCCATATGAGATCCAATTACTTGTAGGAAATGCAAGAGACCTCGGTTATGATGATGCACTAGGTCCATAGCTGGGACTTTGTGTATGTTCTCAAATGCGCTTTGTCGAGTGCTCATTAAGAAAGTTTCTATACAAGTTTCTGAACTAACTCCTTAAGAAAAGTTCTCCAAAAGTTCCCTATGAAAGAATCCTTTGAAGCATCTGGTCGTCACAAACGTTTTGACTACTTGTGGAGCCAAACGACTCAGATGAGTCGATATCCATGTTTCAGCTTAACACTCAAGAAAACTGATTCCGAACGACACGCTATGCACTAGTTCTTGTGTAGTTGCACTCGATTTTTCCATTCTACTTCACTAAACATCTCCATATGAGATCCAATTACTTGTAGGAAATGCAAGAGACCTCGTTATGATGATGCACTAGGTCCATAGCTGGGACTTTGTGTATGTTCTCAAATGCGCTTGTCGAGTGCTCATTAAGAAAGTTTCTATACAAGTTTCTGAACGAACTCCTTAAGAAAAGTTCTCCAAAAGTTCCCTATGAAAGAATCCTTTGAAGCATCTGGTCGTCACAAACGTTTTGACTACTTGTGGAGCCAAACGGACTCAGATGAGTCGATATCCATGTTTCAGCTTAACATCACAAGCAAAACTGATTCCAACGACAGCTATGTACTAGTTCTTGTGTAGTTGCACTCGATTTTTCCATTCTACTTCACTAAACATCTCCATATGAGATCCAATTACTTGTAGGGAAATGCAAGAGACCTCGTTATGATGATGCACTAGGTCCATAGCTGGGACTTTGTGTATGTTCTCAAATGCGCTTGTCGAGTGCTCATTAAGAAAGTTTCTATACAAGTTTCTGAACGAACTCCTTAAGAAAAGTTCTCCAAAAGTTCCCTATGAAAGAATCCTTTGAAGCATCTGGTCGTCACAAACGTTTTGACTACTTGTGGAGCCAAACGGACTCAGATGAGTCGATATCCATGTTTCAGCTTAACATCACAAAAAACTGATTCCGAACGACAGCTATGTACTAGTTCTTGTGTAGTTGCACTCGATTTTTTCCATTCTACTTCACTAAACATCTCCATATGAGATCCAATTACTTGTAGGAAATGCAAGAGACCTCGTTATGATGATGCACTAGGTCCATAGCTGGGACTTTGTGTATGTTCTCAAATGCGCTTGTCGAGTGCTCATTAAGAAAGTTTCTATACAAGTTTCTGAACTAACTCCTTAAGAAAAGTTCTCCAAAAGTTCCCTATGAAAGAATCCTTTGAAGCATCTGGTCGTCACAAACGTTTTGACTACTTGTGGAGCCAAAACGGACTCCGTATGAGTCGATATCCATGTTTCAGCTTAACATCACAAGAAAAACTGATTCCGAACGACGCTATGACTAGTTCTTGTGTAGTTGCACTCGATTTTTCCATTCTACTTCACTAAACATCTCCATATGAGATCCAATTACTTGTAGGAAATGCAAGAGACCTCGTTATGATGATGCACTAGGTCCATAGTGGGACTTTGTGTATGTTCTCAAATGCGCTTGTCGAGTGCTCATTAAGAAAGTTTCTATACAAGTTTCTGAACTAACTCCTTAAGAAAAGTTCTCCAAAAGTTCCCTATGAAAGAATCCTTTGAAGCATCTGGTCGTCACAAACGTTTTGACTACTTGTGGAGCCAAACGGACTCAGATGAGTCGATATCCATGTTTCAGCTTAACATCACAAAAAACTGATTCCAACGACGCTATGACTAGTTCTTGTGTAGTTGCACTCGATTTTTCCATTCTACTTCACTAAACATCTCCATATGAGATCCAATTACTTGTAGGAAATGCAAGAGACCTCGTTATGATGATGCACTAGGTCCATAGCTGGGACTTTGTGTATGTTCTCAAATGCGCTTGTCGAGTGCTCATTAAGAAAGTTTCTATACAAGTTTCTGAACTAACTCCTTAAGAAAAGTTCTCCAAAAGTTCCCTATGAAAGAATCCTTTGAAGCATCTGGTCGTCACAAACGTTTTGACTACTTGTGGAGCCAAACGGACTCAGATGAGTCGATATCCATGTTTCAGCTTAACATCACAAAAACTGATTCCAACGACGCTACATGACTAGTTCTTGTGTAGTTGCACTCGATTTTTCCATTCTACTTCACTAAACATCTCCATATGAGATCCAATTACTTGTAGGAAATGCAAGAGACCTCGGTTATGATGATGCACTAGGTCCATAGCTGGGACTTTGTGTATGTTCTCAAATGCGCTTGTCGAGTGCTCATTAAGAAAGTTTCTATACAAGTTTCTGAACTAACTCCTTAAGAAAAGTTCTCCAAAAGTTCCCTATGAAAGAATCCTTTGAAGCATCTGGTCGTCACAAACGTTTTGACTACTTGTGGAGCCAAACGGACTCAGATGAGTCGATATCCATGTTTCAGCTTAACATCACAAAAAACTGATTCCGAACGACGCTACAGACTAGTTCTTGTGTAGTTGCACTCGATTTTTCCATTCTACTTCACTAAACATCTCCATATGAGATCCAATTACTTGTAGGAAATGCAAGAGACCTCGTTATGATGATGCACTAGGTCCATAGCTGGGACTTTGTGTATGTTCTCAAATGCGCTTGTCGAGTGCTCATTAAGAAAGTTTCTATACAAGTTTCTGAACGAACTCCTTAAGAAAAGTTCTCCAAAAGTTCCCTATGAAAGAATCCTTTGAAGCATCTGGTCGTCACAAACGTTTTGACTACTTGTGGAGCCAAACGGACTCAGATGAGTCGATATCCATGTTTCAGCTTAACATCACAAAAAACTGATTCCAACGACGCTATGCACTAGTTCTTGTGTAGTTGCACTCGATTTTTCCATTCTACTTCACTAAACATCTCCATATGAGATCCAATTACTTGTAGGAAATGCAAGAGACCTCGTTATGATGATGCACTAGGTCCATAGCTGGGACTTTGTGTATGTTCTCAAATGCGCTTGTCGAGTGCTCATTAAGAAAGTTTCTATACAAGTTTCTGAACTAACTCCTTAAGAAAAGTTCTCCAAAAGTTCCCTATGAAAGAATCCTTTGAAGCATCTGGTCGTCACAAACGTTTTGACTACTTGTGGAGCCAAACGGACTCAGATGAGTCGATATCCATGTTTCAGCTTAACACTCACAAAAACTGATTCCAACGACGCTATGCACTAGTTCTTGTGTAGTTGCACTCGATTTTTCCATTCTACTTCACTAAACATCTCCATATGAGATCCAATTACTTGTAGGGAAATGCAAAAGACCTCGGTTATGATGATGCACTAGGTCCATAGCTGGGACTTTGTGTATGTTCTCGAAATACGTTTGTCGAGTGCTCATTAAGAAAGTTTCTATACAAGTTTCTGAACGAACTCCTTAAGAAAAATTCTCCAAAAGTTCCCTATGAAAGAATTCTTTGAAGCATCTGGTCGCCACAAATGTTTTGACTACTTGTGGAGCCAAAACGGACTCTGCATGAGTCAGATATCCATGTTTCAGTTAACACTGCGCAAAGCTGATTCCGAACGACAGTTACAAACTAGTTCTTGTGTAGTTGCACTCGATTTTTTCCATTCTACTTCACTAAACATCTCCATATGAGATACAATTACATGTAGGGAAATGCAAGAGACCTTAGTTATGATGATGCACTAGGTCCATAGCTGGGACTTTGTGTATGTTCTCGAAATGCGTTTGTCGAGTGCTCATTAAGAAAGTTTCTATACAAGTTTCTGAAAGAACTCCTTAAGAAAAGTTCTTCAAAAGTTCCCTATGAAAGAATCCTTTGAAGCATCTGGTCGTCACAAACGTTTTGAATACTTGTGGAGCCAAACGGACTCAGATGAGTCGATATCCATGTTTCAGCTTAACACACAAAAAACTGATTCCAACGACGCTATGAGACTAGTTCTTGTGTAGTTGCACTCGATTTTTCCATTCTACTTCACTAAACATCTCCATATGAGATCCAATTACTTGTAGGGAAATGCAAGAGACCTCGGTTATGATGATGCACTAGGTCCATAGCTGGGACTTTGTGTATGTTCTCAAATGCGCTTGTCGAGTGCTCATTAAGAAAGTTTCTATACAAGTTTCTGAACTAACTCCTTAAGAAAAGTTCTCCAAAAGTTCCCTATGAAAGAATCCTTTGAAGCATCTGGTCGTCACAAACGTTTTGACTACTTGTGGAGCCAAACAGACTCAGATGAGTCGATATCCATGTTTCAGCTTAACATCACAAGAAAAACTGATTCCAACGACGATTACATGACTAGTTCTTGTGTAGTTGCACTCGATTTTTCCATTCTACTTCACTAAACATCTCCATATGAGATCCAATTACTTGTAGGAAATGCAAGAGACCTCGGTTATGATGATGCACTAGGTCCATAGCTGGGACTTTGTGTATGTTCTCAAATGCGCTTGTCGAGTGCTCATTAAGAAAGTTTCTATACAAGTTTCTGAACGAACTCCTTAAGAAAAGTTCTCCAAAAGTTCCCTATGAAAGAATCCTTTGAAGCATCTGGTCGTCACAAACGTTTTGACTACTTGTGGAGCCAAACGGACTCAGATGAGTCGATATCCATGTTTCAGCTTAACACTGCAAAAAACTGATTCCGAACGATAGTATGCACTAGTTCTTGTGTAGTTGCACTTGATTTTTCCATTCTACTTCACTAAACATCTCCATATGAGATCCAATTACTTGTAGGAAATGCAAGAGACCTCGTTATGATGATGCACTAGGTCCATAGCTGGGACTTTGTGTATGTTCTCAAATGCGCTTGTCGAGTGCTCATTAAGAAAGTTTCTATACAAGTTTCTGAACTAACTCCTTAAGAAAAGTTCTCCAAAAGTTCCTATGAAAGAATCCTTTGAAGCATCTGGTCGTCACAAACGTTTTGACTACTTGTGGAGCCAAAACGGACTCAGATGAGTCGATATCCATGTTTCAGCTTAACATCACAAAAACTGATTCCGAACGACGCTATGCACTAGTTCTTGTGTAGTTGCACTTGATTTTTCCATTCTACTTCACTAAACATCTCCATATGAGATCCAATTACTTGTAGGAAATGCAAGAGACCTCGGTTATGATGATGCACTAGGTCCATAGCTGGGACTTTGTGTATGTTCTCAAATGCGCTTGTCGAGTGCTCATTAAGAAAGTTTCTATACAAGTTTCTGAACGAACTCCTTAAGAAAAGTTCTCCAAAAGTTCCCTATGAAAGAATCCTTTGAAGCATCTGGTCGTCACAAACGTTTTGACTACTTGTGGAGCCAAACGGACTCAGATGAGTCGATATCCATGTTTCAGCTTAACATCACAAGAAAACTGATTCCGAACGACGCTATAGACTAGTTCTTGTGTAGTTGCACTCGATTTTTCCATTCTACTTCACTAAACATCTCCATATGAGATCCAATTACTTGTAGGGAAATGCAAGAGACCTCGTTATGATGATGCACTAGGTCCATAGCTGGGACTTTGTGTATGTTCTCAAATGCGCTTGTCGAGTGCTCATTAAGAAAGTTTCTATACAAGTTTCTGAACTAACTCCTTAAGAAAAGTTCTCCAAAAGTTCCCTATGAAAGAATCCTTTGAAGCATCTGGTCGTCACAAACGTTTTGACTACTTGTGGAGCCAAACGGACTCAGATGAGTCGATATCCATGTTTCAGCTTAACATCACAGCAAAACTGATTCCAAACGACAATTATGACTAGTTCTTGTGTAGTTGCACTCGATTTTTCCATTCTACTTCACTAAACATCTCCATATGAGATCCAATTACTTGTAGGAAATGCAAGAGACCTCGTTATGATGATGCACTAGGTCCATAGCTGGACTTTGTGTATGTTCTCAAATGCGCTTGTCGAGTGCTCATTAAGAAAGTTTCTATACAAGTTTCTGAACTAACTCCTTAAGAAAAGTTCTCCAAAAGTTCCCTATGAAAGAATCCTTTGAAGCATCTGGTCGTCACAAACATTTTGACTACTTGTGGAGCCAAAACGGACTCAGATGAGTCGATATCCATGTTTCAGTTAACACTGCCCAAAACTGATTCCGAACGACAGCTATAGACTAGTTCTTGTGTAGTTGCACTCGATTTTTTCCATTCTACTTCACTAAACATCTCCATATGAGATCCAATTACTTGTAGGGAAATGCAAGAGACCTCGTTATGAGGATGCACTAGGTCCATAGCTGGGACTTTGTGTATGTTCTCAAATGCGCTTGTCGAGTGCTCATTAAGAAAGTTTCTATACAAGTTTCTGAACGAACTCCTTAAGAAAAGTTCTCCAAAAGTTCCCTATGAAAGAATCCTTTGAAGCATCTGGTCGTCACAAATGTTTTGACTACTTGTGGAGCCAAACGGACTCAGATGAGTCGATATCCATGTTTCAGCTTAACATCAAAAAACTGATTCCGAACGACGCTATGACTAGTTCTTGTGTAGTTGCACTCGATTTTTCCATTCTACTTCACTAAACATCTCCATATGAGATCCAATTACTTGTAGGAAATGCAAGAGACCTCGTTTATGATGATGCACTAGGTCCATAGCTGGGACTTTGTGTATGTTCTCAAATGCGCTTGTCGAGTGCTCATTAAGAAAGTTTCTATACAAGTTTCTAAACGAACTCCTTAAGAAAAGTTCTCCAAAAGTTCCCTATGAAAGAATCCTTTGAAGCATCTGGTCGTCACAAATGTTTTGACTACTTGTGGAGCCAAACGGACTCAGATGAGAGTCGATATCCATGTTTCAGCTTAACATCAAGAAAACTGATTCCGAACGACGCTTATAGACTAGTTCTTGTGTAGTTGCACTCGATTTTTCCATTCTACTTCACTAAACATCTCCATATGAGATCCAATTACTTGTAGGGAAATGCAAGAGACCTCGTTATGATGATGCACTAGGTCCATAGCTGGGACTTTGTGTATGTTCTCAAATGCGCTTGTCGAGTGCTCATTAAGAAAGTTTCTATACAAGTTTCTGAACTAACTCCTTAAGAAAAGTTCTCCAAAAGTTCCCTATGAAAGAATCCTTTGAAGCATCTGGTCGTCACAAATGTTTTGACTACTTGTGGAGCCAAACAGACTCAGATGAGTCGATATCCATGTTTCAGCTTAACATCACAAAAAACTGATTCCGAACGACGCTATGCACTAGTTCTTGTGTAGTTGCACTCGATTTTTTCCATTCTACTTCACTAAACATCTCCATATGAGATCCAATTACTTGTAGGAAATGCAAGAGACCTCGTTATGATGATGCACTAGGTCCATAGCTCGGACTTTGTGTATGTTCTCAAATGCGCTTGTCGAGTGCTCATTAAGAAAGTTTCTATATAAGTTTCTGATTGAACTCCTTAAGGAAAGTTTTCCAGAAGTTCCCTATGAAAGAATACTTTGAAGCATCTGGTCGTCACAAATGTTTTGACTACTTGTGGACCAAAACGGACTCCGTATGAGTCAGATATCCATGTTTCAGTTAACACTGCGCAAAACTGATTCCGAACTGACTAGTTCTTGTGTAGTTGCACTCAATTTTTGCCATTATACTTCACTAAACTTCTCGATATGAGATCCAATTACTTGTAGGGAAATGCAAGAGACCTCGTTATGAGGATGCACTAGGTCCATAGCTGGGACTTTGTGTATGTTCTCGAAATGCGTTTGTCGAGTGCTCATTAAGAAAGTTTCTATACAAGTTTCTGAACGAACTCCTTAAGAAAAGTTCTCCAAAAGTTCCCTATGAAAGAATACTTTGAAGCATCTGGTCGTCACAAATGTTTTGACTACTTGTGGAGCCAAAACGGACTCCGTATGAGTCAGATATCCATGTTTCAGTTAACACTGCGCAAAACTGATTCCGAACGACAGTTACAGAGTAGTTCTTGTGTAGTTGCAATCGGTTTTTTCCATTCTACTTCAATAAACATATCCATATGAGATCCAATTACTTGTAGGGAAATGCAAGAGACCTCGGTTATGATGATGCACTAGGTCCATAGCTGGGACTTTGTGTATGTTCTCGAAAGCGTTTGTCGAGTGCTCATTAAGAAAGTTTCTATACAAGTTTCTGAACGTACTCCTTAAGAAAGGTTCTCCAAAAGTTCCCTATGAAAGAATCCTTTGAAGCATCAGGTTGTCACAAATGTTTTGACTACTTGTGGACAAAATAGACTCCGTATGAGTCAGTTATCCATGTTTCAGTTAACACTGCGCAAAACTGTTTCCGAACGACAGTTATAGACTAGTTCTTGTGTAGTTGCACTCGATTTTTTCCATTCTACTTCACTAAACATCTCCATATGAGATCCAATTACTTGTAGGGAAATGCAAGAGACCTCATTTATGATGATGCACTAGGTCCATAGCTGGGACTTTGTGTATGTTCTCGAAATGCGTTTGTCGAGTGCTCATTAAGAAAGTTTCTATACAAGTTTTTGAACGAACTCCTTAAGAAAAGTTCCCCAAAAGTTCCCTATGAAAGAATCCTTTGAAGTATCTGGTCGTCACAAACGTTTTGACTACTTGTGGAGCCAAAACAGACTCCATATGCGTCAGATATCCATGTTTCAGCAACATCACAAAAAACTGATTCCGAACGACGCTATGCACTAGTTCTTGTGTAGTTGTACTTGATTTTTCCATTCTACATCACTAAACATCTCCATATGAGATCCAATTACTTGTAGGAAATGCAAGAGACCTCGGTTATGATGATGCACTAGGTCCATAGCTGGGACTTTGTGTATGTTCTCAAATGCTTTTGTCGAGTGCTCATTAAGAAAGTTTCTATACAAGTTTCTTACCGAATTCCTTAAGAAAAGTTCTCCAAAAGTTCCCTATGAAAGAATAATTTGAAGCATCTGGTCGTCACAAACATTTTGACTACTTGTGGATCCAAAACGGACTCCGTATGAGTCAGATATCCATGTTTCAGCTTAACATCACAGAAAAACTGATTCCGAACGACGCTATGCACTAGTTCTTGTGTAGTTGCACTCGAATTTTTCAATTCTACTTCACTAAACATCTCCATATGAGATCCTATTACTTGTAGGGAAATGGAAGAGACCTCGGTTATGAGTATGCACTAGGTCCATAGCTGGGACTTTGTGTATGTTGTCGAAATGCATTTGTCGAGTGCTAATAAAGAAAGTTTCTATACACGTTTCTGAACGGACTCCTTAAGAAAAGTTCTCCCAAATTTCCCTATGAAAGAATCCTTTGAAGCATCTGGTCGTCAGAAAAGTTTTGACTACTTGTGGAGCCTAAACGGACTCCGTATGAGTCAGATATCCATGTTTCACTTAACACTGCGCAAAACTGATTCCGAACGACAGTTACACACTAGTTCTTGTGTAGTTGCACTCGATTTTTTCCATTCTACTTCACTAAACATCTCCATATGAGATCCAATTACTTGTAGGGAAATGCAAGTGACCTCGGTTATGAGGATGCACTAGGTCCATAGCTCGGACTTTGTGTATGTTCTCGAAATGAGTTTGTAGAGTGCTCATTAAGAAAGTTTCTATACAAGTTTCTGAATGAACTCCATAAGAAAAGTTCTCCAAAAATTCCCTATGAATGAATCCTTTGAAGCATCTGGTCGTCACAAACATTTTGACTACCTGTGGAGCCAAAACGGACTCCGTATGAGTCATATATCCATGTTTCAATTAACACTGCGCAAAACTGATTCCGAACAACAGTTACAGACTAGTTCTTTTGTAGTTGCACTCGATTTTTTCCATTCTACTTCACTAAAAATATCCATATGAGATCCAATTACTTGTAGGGAAATGCAAGAGACCTCGGTTATGATTATGCACTAGGTCCATAGCTGGGACTTTGTGTATGTTCTCGAAATGCGTTTGTCGAGTGCTCATTAAGAAAGTTTCTATACAAGTTTCTGAATGAACTCCTTAAGAAAAGTTCTCTAAAAGTTCCCTCTGAAGGAATCCTTTGAAGCATCTGGTCGTCACATACGTTTTGACTACTTGTGGAGCCAAAACGGTCTCCGTATGAGTTAGATATCCATGTTTCAGTTAACACTACTCAAAACTGATTCCGAACAACAGTTACAGACTAGTTCTTGTGTAGTTGCACTCGATTTTTTCCATTCTACTTCACTAAACATCTCCATATGGGACCCACTTGTAGGGAAATGCAAGAGACCTCGGTTATGAGGATGCACTAGGTCCATAGCTCGGACTTTGTGTATGTTCTCGAAATGCATTTGTCGAGTGCTCATTAAGAAAGATTCTATACAAGTTTCTGAACGAACTCCTTAAGAAAAGTTCTCCAAAAGTTCCCTAAGAAAGAATCCTTTGAAGCATCTGGTCATCACAAACATTTTGACTACTTGTGGAGCCAAAACAGACTGCGCAAAACTGATTCCGAACGAAAGTTACAGACTAGTTCTTGTGTAGTTGCACTCGATTTTTTCCATTCTACTTCACTACACATCTTCATATGAGATCCAATTACTTGTAGGGAAATGCAAGAGACCTTGGTTATGAGGATGCACTAGGTCCATAGCTCGGACTTTGTGTATATTCTCGAAATGCGTTTGTCGAGTGCTCATTAAGTGTAACATCCCAAATTTTCAATTTGGAATGTTATACATAGGTCATCCATGCATATCATATTTTATTGCATTTTGTTCGCAATCCTCGAAATCCTAAGCAACTCAAGGACCCTCGGAGAGAGTTGGGGATTTTCCGTTCTTCATATTTGAATTTTATCAAAATAATGAAGACGAGGATTTTTGGTTTTAATTATTTTTCCCTCCGGAAAATATTTCATTTTTAAATAATAAATGAGGGGAGATAATATGACTTCTCCAAAATAATTGAAATATTAGAGGAAAAAAATGTTAAAATCATTATTTGGTTTTTATTTGATTTATTTTGGAATTTTATTCGCCCTAGAAAAATTTGCATGTTTTAAAAATTGCATTTTAGGGGCCAAGAAAAGTTCATCCGGTTCTAAATATTCCATTTAGACGGAGAAAACTTATTTTGGAATTTTTAGATTTTTATTTATTTTTCTAGGATTTTTCTTAGTCGGCGGAACGTTTAAAAAAGAGGACCATACCTGACCGGGCCGGCTCAGCCGAGCCAGCCGCCCGCCTGCCGCCACCGCCTCCCCACCGGACTAGGAGAGTCCGGTCGCCGCCTCCCGCCGCCTCGACCCCCTCCCAAGTCGGAGCCGCCACGCCTCTCCCCTTTAAATACCACCGGAGCCTCACTGAGCCCCGAGTCGCCACCACGCCGCCCGCCACGCCACGCCACGCCGAGCCGAGCCACCACTTCGCCGAGCCGCCGCCACCACCTTTTAGCCGCCACGCCGAGCCCGCCGCCTCACCGAGCCCCGCTGAACCGCCTACCTCGCCGGACGACTCGCGGAGGTAGCCGCCTACCGATTTTTTTAAAGAAAACCCTTCGATTTTTTTTTTTTGAAAAACCATATTTTGTTTTTTATAGATCGGTTTTATTCTCCGTTTATTTGTTTAGCGAAGCGTCATTGCTCGTTCGCTCTAACGAACGTGTTCGCTGCTTAGTTTCTACTAACGAACGCTCGCTCGCTTAGCCGTCGTCGCTTTTTTATCGGATTTATTCCGCGATTTTTCCGATCGCGATTTCGATCCGATGTTTGAACTAGTATAACTTTTCGCTGCTTATCGGAATCAGCGATTCAAGCGCCGGAGTTTCATCTCAAACCTCTTTCTGAATAGCCAACTCAAACAAGTTTTTGCCTCTGTAAAATTTGACCCTAGTTCAGATTAGTAAACGGATCTTGTTTCTTTCGCCGCTTGAGTTTCGCTGTTCGCTTGGTTTGATTCTTCTTGTGAACCGGAGTTCTTAAGTTGAACTCTCCGGTCAACCTCTTTCAGTTGAAGATTCGCTTTGTGCTTCTTTGTTTGTTGCTTATGTATGCTGTTGTTTGTTTGCGATAGAATTCCCGGAGTGCGAAGCGTGTTACTACGAGTCTCTAGGATTCCCGGATCGTCAGCAAGGCAAGTAACACTTTGATCATATTCTTTTCATACCCAGTTTTTACGCATTAGTTTCAACCCTCACACATTGCATGGTTAGGATGTAATTAATTTGTGGGTTGGGAGGTAGATGATGAGGTAGGAACCTATTGCCCTATTACTATCATACCCTTGGGAGTTACTTTTACGCTTGCTTATATTGCTATGCTATGCTCAGAGACGTGGTTGGGTTTGAGAGTTATCCATGACAGATGTGAGATTGTTAATTAATGCTTAACTTAAGGTGGCAACTTTAATACACATCCGGTGGATTGAGGCACCTGGGAACCCAAAGGTTGTCTGCTTTGTTTTGAAATCCTGGTATCCGTGTGATCTTCCTATGGACCGCCACCTGTGCTCAAAGGAACTGAGATTATTCATGCTAGAAACTTCCGTGTGCAGCCACAAGCTATTATGGGTCTAGCATAGTTGAGTAAGTTACGTGAAGCTCTTGAAGAGGTAGATCAGCAGGTAGTGGGTTTTGTAGGTTTGGTATGGTCTACCCGAGTAGAGAGTTAATGTTTCGAAAGATCGTGTCTCGGCCATCCGCTTCTCAAACACCATGCAAAGCGAGAAATCAACGGAAGCGATCGAGTCTTGTGGGGATAAGTGCGCAAACCTCTGCAGAGTGTACAATCTAATCATGGTTAGCCGTGTCCCCGGTTATGGACAATTCTGAGTATCTAGTACTTGAGTATTCACATGTATCTCATCGCTCTAAGTTAATATTGCTGGGAGGTTAACTATTTTAATTGGGATTGAGTTGGGGTTATACCTTCTCAATGATGTTTCAACCACCATGATAGTTAAATTAAAATTTATTCCATTGTTGTAGGGAAAAATTGGCTTTCGCAAAAATCAGAATCAGAGAGCTTTCCACCAGCCAAATATGCATGTAGTGGTAGCATTATTCTGTTATTGCTCTATTGTGTTACATTACCAGATATTCCATGTGTCTGACCCATTTTGGGCTGCAACGTATTATGTCGCAGACTTTTCAGACGAGGAGTAAGGTTCGATAGGTCGCTGCAGTGCAGCTCAGCTATGCCGCTGGAGTTGATGGACTTACTTTATCTTCCAATCCTTCCGCTGTTATCGTATTAGATGGCCTTAAGCCATATTATTGTAATAAGTTCTCTTTGAGACATTCGATGTAATAAGTGTGTGATTGCTACTCGTTATAAATCCTTCGAGTAATCGTGTGTGTCAAGATTACGATCCAGGATGACACGGAAGCACGTAGACTTGACCATCTCGAGGTCGGGTCGCTACAAGATGGTATCGAGCACACACTGAGTGTAGGACACGACCACTAAGATAAAACCATAGGTCACTCTTCTCTACTCATTTCTGACTCTCTCCATTTTTCCACTCTTTAGGATGACGGAGATGAAGAACAAGTTTGCACAAACGGATGAAGACACACCTTTTGGACGCCACTTGAAGGAAGTCACTAGGTACTTGAATATTGGAATACCAAGCTTCACCGGACGCATAACGCCACTTTACCGTAAGAAGAGCGCTGGATGATTCAAGTACAAGTTCCAGAAGGACGCTCTCGCCAACTTCCAAGCCCATAGAGTTTTCTTTTGAAGCACCCACCGAGCCTTGGCAAGAGTATGGCAGCTCACATTACCATGGGACGATTGTAGAAGTCTACAACCGGAGCTTAAAGACACCATATATCAAATATGTGGGCGCCGAGACGAGCAACGGGAAGTAATCAGCACCAAGAAGGATAGATCCATTGCAACTTACATCCAGGAGCTAAACCAGCACATTCGGCGTCAGGAGAACCAGATGTGCGCATACATGATGGAGATGAAGAAGGCAAAACTAGGATCATCGAGCTGGAGGAAGAACTCAAGTTTACACGCTGATGGATATGAGGAAGAAATCAAGACCCTCTGGAGAAGAATGATGACCTAGTCAAGAAGATCGGAGTCTTCATGGAGGACCAGCACCGAAGAAGAGGAAGAAGATCCCACTTGTTCGGACAAATACATCATCATCGATTTACACCGACTCGATCCAAGTGATGATGACTACAAAGACGAAGCTCGAGCAGCATCATGGAGTCTTCCACCGATCAAAATTTCTAGATGACCACCATATAATAATAGTATTTCCCCATGTAATTAGTAGTAGTTGAGCACTTATGCGATGGTCCTAGACCGCTTTGTATGCCCTTGCTTGATTGATTGAATGAATGTGTGTGTTTGCTTCATATGCATATGGGTAGTGTTTCTCCCTAGATCTTTTTGTATTCTAATCTCTTCCATCTAAAACCCTTAGATGCCTCCAGACGTGACCCCGGTTTTGTTTTCCCACCGAGCTCACCCAGCTTGATCCAGCAGCAGAGAATGCCTTGATGCAATTGCTAGTTCGTAACTGTGGCAACAACAACAACAACAATGCCAACAACAACCCACCGCCAAAGGACAACTTAACCTGCTTCGAGGCTACAACCGCCGGTGTTTTCCAAAGAGCACCGAGCCAATAGTTGTTGATGATTGGCTACGCCAGATTGAAGGAGTTAACCACCGCAGGATGCACAGATGTTGAAAGGGTGCGCTTTGTCAGACATCAATTGATGGACCAGCAGCCGCATGGTGGGAGAATTACACGGCTACTTTTCCTATAGCCAATGTCACTTGGGACCAGTTCCAACAAGCTTTTCAGACGCCCATGTCTCAACCGGAGCCATGCAGATAAAGAAGCGTGAGTTTCGCAACTTACGCCAGGGAACCGTCATCAGGCTCAAAGACGTGGATGAGTTTGGCAAGTTATCACGCTATGCCCCTGATGATGTGGCCACAGATGCCGTGAAGCAGGAGAAGTTTATGGAAGGGATGAATGATGAGATGAGTATGCAGTTGATGGTGGCAACTTTCAACAACTACCAGGAGTTGGTAGATAAGGCCCTAATGATTGAAGGAAAGCAACAACAAATTGAGAACCGTAAGAGGAAGTATGGACAAGGGAAGTATAACTCAGGAGCTCACCAGAAGCCTCGCTTAACCCCAAACTCGGGAGGACTTGTTCATAACCATGGAGGTCATAACCATACTGGAGGAGGATCGCATAATCAAAATGGTGCGAAGAACGGGAATGGGAACAGAGTCAACAATAATCAGAATCGCTCTAACCCAGCTACACCCGCCAAGAGGGACTTAAGCCAAGTTATTTGTCAGAAAAGGGAAGACAGGCACTATGCCAATGACTGCCTCAAGGAAAGAATGGAAACGGAAATGGAGCGCTGGAAGAAGCCCAATCCATTCAACAAAGGACAAGTGAACCACGTTAACATGGAGGAAGTTGAAGAGCAGCCGGACGCGTAATAGGTAAGTTTTCGTTCAGTCATTTACCGCTTTTGTTCTTTTCGACATCGGTGCATTGCATTCATACATATCAAGGGATTTCTGAAAAGTTTAAGTTACCAACCCAAACCCTTAGGACCCCTCTTTAGTGAGCTCGCTCGAGCAGAGTACATGGCTAGCGATGGTGCACCCAGATACCCCTAATCATTGGCACGCATGTTTTTCCGTCTCCACCTAATTATCTTGGAGTCGCAAGGATTGGATGTGATATTAGGTATGGACTGGATGTCAAAGTATGGAGGAAGTATTGACTGTGCTAGCAAGTCAATTTATCTTACCACCCCTGAGGGAAAAGGATTAAGTATGTATCTAGGCATGTGCCTAGGAGGAGCTAAGTGAATGCCCTCACGGAGTTGTACAGAGGAAGTACCTGTAGTAAAGGATTATCCGGATGTTTTCCTGCAGGAGTTACTGTGCATGCCACCGGATCGAGACATCGAAGTTTCGATAGAGCTATTGCTGTGCACAGGGCCAATATCCAAGAGACCCTATCGGATGCCCGCAAATGATCTGGAGGAAATTAAGAAGCAGATCAAGGAGCTATTGGAGAAAGGTTACATTTGTAGGAGTTCGTCACCTTGGGGAGCCCCAATACTTTTGGTGGAGAAGAAGGATAAATCCCTGAGGATGGTTGTTGATTATCGAGCTCTGAATGAAGTAACGATAAAGAACAAGTATCCCTTACCGATGATCAATGATCTGTTTGATCAGTTGCAAGGAGCTAAGGTGTTTTCGAAGATTGATCTACAATCAGGATACCATCAGTTGAAGATCCAAGAGAAGGATATACCAAAGACAACATTTACCACACGGTACGGATTATATGAGTATACGGTCATGTCATTTGGACTGACTAACGCCCCTGCCTATTTCATGAGTATGATGAACAAGGTATTCATGGAGTATTTGGACAAGTTTGTTGTGGTGTTTATTGATGATATTATGGTATACGCGAAGAACGAACAGGAGCACGCAGAACACTTGCGTTTGGTTCTCGAGAAACTCAGGGAACACCAGTTATACGCCAAATTCAGCAAGTGCGAGTTTTGGTTGAAGGAAGTTGGATTTCGGCATGTTATATCAGAGAGGGTATAGCAAGAGATCCCAAGAAGGTTCAGACAACATCGAATGGTTGGCACCCACTTCAGCTTGGCGAGATCCGCAGCTTCCTTGGACCGGCAGGATATTATCGAGATTCATTGAGAATTTTTCCAAGATTGCTAAGCCAATGACTGAATTGCTAAAGAAGGATACTAAGTTCAAATGGATGAGGATTGCAGACAAGCTTTCAGAGTTGAAGAAACGGTTGACTACAGCCCCGTGGCCGACATTGCTGATATACATAAGGAGTTTCAAGTGTAATGTGACGCCTCGCTTGGGACTTGGATGTGTTCTTATGCAGGACGGAAAAGTTGTTTCAGATGCCTCACGACAACCAAGCCACATGAGTTGAACTATGCCACACATGATTTGGAGTTAGCAGCTGAGTACATGCGTTGAAGACTGAGACATTATCTTATTGGGAACCGCTAGATGTGTACACGGATCATAAGAGTTTGAAGTACATTTTCACACGTATGAGTTAAACCTCGCATGAGGAGATTGTCGGAGTAATGGGCCACGGGTAGGCAGACCCGAGCCCCGAACCTTTCAAAACATCGGGCATCGCGCCTCAAGACCCCAAGACAAAGAGCCGCCAGAGAGTCGGCAACAGAGTCGCCGACTGCCCCTCTAGGCCGAGTCCCAGAGACGGCCTCAGGACGAGCCGACTCCAAGCCAGCGACCTCCAGGGAGGCCGGCTATAGGTAGTCGGCCCGCGACCCCAACCACCTCCTGCCTCGAGCGATCACGAGCGGATGGGATAAAGCCGCCATGCCCATCCCTGCCCTGCCCATAAAGGGCGTGTATGGCTACAGAGCGCCGCATCAACGGAGATCTCCGTCCGTGCGCAACATCAAGCACGCTGCCTCGACATCAGCCCTGTGGGCAGATTCCTGTACCCACGATGGCTCGCTCAGATGACCAAGACGGCGGGACTCTACCACATGGGAAAACCAAGACGGCGAGAGCACCCCAAAGACGGACCCGATGGAGTCGGCCTCCGAGTCGGCCGCCCTCCCGCTGGCTCCACGCGCCATTAACTGATAAGACGGGAATGGCAACAAGGATCGCCGCCCGCGGCGGCACTGCTGCCATGACCCCATGACCAAGCTCACATTAGAAGCACGGCTACATGAATCTGCAGCCGGCAAGACTCCGCCTGCGGCGGACAAGGGCTGTCGGCCCCATGTCGGGCCGCCGACGGGGCCCACTAGCCAAGGCGGCCCCGTAAGTCGGCGGAGAAGAAGGCGACTTAGAGATCGACGGCTTGGACCCGCACTCCAGCCGGATTATCATGTAGGCCTCGGGGTAGGCCTATATAAACCCCCGGGCACCCATGCAAATGGTTGGAAGCTAGTAGTTTTAGACACACGATAGAGGGAGAGAAGAGCTAGCCGCCTTTCTCCTTCCTCACCCCAACAGCTCAAGGAGCATCTTGTACTCACTTTGCCATAGTGATCATGCGGAGACCCCGCAGAGCAGTAGTAGGGGTGTTATCTCCTGAGAGCCCCTCAAGCCGGGTAAGATTCGCCGCGGCATGTCTTCGCCTCATCCTGCTTCTGTGCACCGCGATGTTCTACTCGCCTCCATGATAAGCCATCCTTGGCATATGTCGCACCCAACCCCGACATTTGGCGCCCACCGTGGGGCCTGTGCACCGCTGCTCGAGACCTGCTCGACGGAACCTCTTCCTCCTCGGCGAAGCGCAGCCAGCCCGCACGCCAGACGGAGTCTGCGACGCTACGTGATGGCGCCGAGGTCGCTCAGACGGCGAGCTGCTCGCCAACTTGTCGGCAAGGTTCGCCTCCGACGAGCTCTGATCCGACGCAGCACGGACGGCTCGGAAGCCTCCTCGCGGGCCTCCTCAAGCAGCTCCACGCTGCCGCCGAGCCCGCCGCCGACCTGAGTCCGTGAGGCTCCACCGACCCGATGCTGGTCGACTCGACACCGCCGCCGCCGACGCTTCCCCACCAACGGTGTGGTTCACGACGAGCCTCTCCTCGCGGAGAGCGGCAGAGCACCGCCACAGAGGTACTCGCCATCGGTCACGGCGAGCCTTCCGCGAGGGAGCTCGTGACCTCTTGACGCGGTTCGCAAGACCGACCGCCCATTCCGGAGGACGCCGACGCCGGAACGCTGGAAGACGCCGCCCAGCCTCGTGGGCGCATGAAGCTGGCAAGCATGAGACGCTTGTCGGAAGCCTATCAGCGCGAGATGGATCGCGCCGGGCGGCTCGCCGCCCCATCGGGCCTAGCCGCCTAGGGCGGTCCAGCAGCGTGGCGGGCTATCGCCACCTGTTTGGGGCTGGCCGCCTGCGGTACGCCACGCCTGCTGAGAACATTCGCGCTGCTCAGGCGGCGGCGGACGAGCTGGATAACTTCGAGGGCGAGGAGCGCCGCCGATGACGGAGCGAGTCTAGCAGCTCGACGCGCCGCCGCCAAGACGGCCGCCGCCGCCGCACGGAGGCGCCACGAGGACAACACGGCGATTTGCCTCTCGCCGAGATCGGGCGACATCTCGACGCCGATCGGGCGGCGCCCGCGAAGAAAGAACAAGGATCCGGCTGTCAGCCATAGCCGGACTCACATCTCCATCGAGCGCGACGAAGACGGCCGCCCAAGAGCAGTGGAGCGGCGGGACGACTATCAGCCTCCTCCTCCCCGCAGAGAAAGGCGAGTCTCCCCGCCACCTGCCGAAAGCATCCGACTTTTGGCGACCGCTTTGGCCGCCGAGAGGAGTCGGAGAAAATGACGCCGCCACCGGATCGAGCGACTCCACCGATCCTCGCACTAGAAGAAGAAGACGAGTTGGGCCCGCCTGCTTTGACCTCGATCCGAGACGAGCCCTTCCCGAGGATTCACACTCCCCGAGACACACCTAAATACACCGCCCGCGGAAGCCGAGGACCGGCTGGTGGACTACCCACGGCCGTCAAGATAGCTTAACGGCAACAAGCATGTTGTCGTAAGTATGTTCCTCATGCTCCAGTGGCACGGCCCGACATGGTTGAACAACTTGAAGCCCCGCAGCATCAACAGCTGGGTCGATTTCACCGAGGCCTTCGTCCGCAACTTCACGAGCACATACAAGCGACCTCCCAAGCCTCGCCACTGTCCTTGTGCGCGCAAGGCCCCAACGAAGTCTACTCGCGACTACCTCACGCTACTGGCCCGAGCTCCGAACTCCTGCAAGGAGTGCCCTGTGCAGCAATCGAGTACTTCACCGCCGGTGCGAGAAGGCACCTCCTCAAGCACAAGCTCCTTTGTGACGAGCCGAGACCTCGACGAGCTGCTGGTCATAGCAGACAAGTACGCCACTGCCGACTCTTCCATGAAGTCGGAGATCGAAGTCAGTGCGACTAGCAAAGTAGCTCCTCATGCTCCTAGAACTCCGGCTGGCGACGCCAGTCGGCGACAGCAGCAGAATGATCATAAGCGCAAGGCCCCGCAGCCGGCTTCCAACAGCCGGCAGTGGCGACACTCAAAGACCAGGGGCCGAGGGGCAGCCTCCGCTAAGCGCGTAAAGGCGGCAAGTCCAACTGGTTGCCGGCTTCTCTTCACGAGCAGACTCTGGACAGACCCTGCAAGTTCCACAGCGGGTGAAGCCGTCAAATCACACCACCCGGAAGTGCCACTCGCTCACCAGATCGCCAAGGAGACGGCCTTGCCCTCCTCCGCCTTCGGCCGGGCCGCCCCCACCACCGCCCCAAAGAGCCAGCTATCGAGCTAGTCGGCGAAGACAAGACGACATTCGTAAGAGCACGACGCCTATGTCGTGTTTACCAACAGTGGTGATGATCGCCAAGAATAAAGCGGCAAAGAAGAGCTAGAAGTGAATGTCAGAGCATCGACACCCTGAATTCATGCATCGTCCGAGAAACCCATTAGCCGGAGCTGCTGATCACCCGAGGTGATGTCAATCCGGCTCCTACGCCTGGTCTTGGGAGCCACCTTGCCACGGATAGGCGAGCCGCCGCTTCGCGAAAAGGCCGATAGACGGAGGCAGCAGCACCAACATCCTGTATAAGGATACGATGGAGAAGCTAGGAATCAAGCAAAGACAGCTTCAAAGATAGTCGGACTGTGTTCCACGGAATTGTACCCGCCTTTCCTGCCGCCGATTGGCAAGATTTTGATAGACGCCCTCTTTGGGGACAAGGATCACTTTCGCCGAGAGCCGCCCGTTTCAAGTGGTAGACCTCAAAGCCCCTACCATGCCCCGCTTTCGCCGACCTGCCTTGGCCAAGTTCATGTCGGTCCCCACTACGCCTACCTCAAGATGAAGATGCCGAGCTCCAAGGATTCTCGATCAGAGCCGGCGACTACAGTAAAGTCGTCCGCTGCAGCCGAAAGCAGCCGGCTGGCCGAGTCCCCGTGATCGCGGTGAGAAGCTGCCCGGATCGGATTGTGGCAAGTACGGCAAGCAGCCGAGATATCGCCCACCTCAAGGAGTCGGGTCGAGGGCCTGCTCCAGCCGCCAAAGAGACCAAGAAGATACCTTGGACCCGGAGCACCGGAGAAATACGCTGTCATAGGTGCAAACCTCGACAAAAATAGGAAGGCGAGCTCGCCGATTTCTCCGTGAGAATCGACATCTTCGCATGGTCCCCAAAGACATGCCAGTGTACCGACAGATTTCGCCGAGCACAAGTTACATGTCCGATCTGATGTGAGCCCGTCAGCAGCCCTTGCGCCGCCGTCAAGAGAAAAGAAGAGTTGTTGAGAAGAGATAGCCCGCCTCGCAACCGGTTTCATCATGGAAGTTTTTTTCCGAATGGTTGGCGAACCCGATCTTGGTACTAAAGAAGAACAAGCAGTGGCGGATGTGTATTGACTACACAAGCCTCAAAAAAGCCTGCCCCAAGGACCCGTTTGCTTTGCCAAGAATTGATCAGGTGATAGACTCCACAGCCGGATGCGAGCTGTTGAGCTTCTTAGATGCATATTCAGGATATCACCAGATCAAGCTGAACCCGACCGATAGATTGAAGACCGCCTTCATCATGCCATTTGGAGCCTTCTGCTACCTGACCATGACGTTCGGCTTGAGGAACGCTGGCGCCACCTTTCAGCGCTGCATTTAGAAGTGCCTCCTCAGGCAGCTTGGCAGAAACGCCCACGTTTATGTGGACGATGTGGTGGTGAAGACGGAGAAGCAGGGAACGCTGTTGGAAGACCTCAAAGAGACCTTTGAAAACCTGCGCTGATTCCAGATCAAGCTCAACCCAGAGAAATGCGTCTTCGGAGTACCAGCCAGCCAGCTCCTTGGCTTCCTGGTATCTGAACGCGGCATAGAGTGCAACCCCGTGAAGATCAAGGCGATCGAAAGGATGGAAGTACCCCGTCGATCGCTAGATGTGCGAAGTTCACCGCTGCTTGGCGCCTATCACCGATTCATCACGGCGAGGCGAAAGATCTTCCTCTGCATCAGCTTATGAAGAAGACCACCTTCTTCAATGGAACTCCAAGGCGGACGGCTTTTCTCCGCTTGAAGAGAATGCCGACTACTCCCCAAAGGTCGGGCGGTTCGACTCCAAAGGAGCCCATGTTCTCAGATATTGCCGCCACCAAAGGGTAGTCAAGACACCATTGTAGTTGAGCGCAAGGAGGAAGGCAAGGCGCCACCTGTCCAGAGACCAGCAGACATTCGAGCGAGGTACTATCGACCTCCAAGCAGAACTACCCCCACTACCAGAAGATGTGTTACGGTGTGCACTTTGCCGCCAAGAAGTTGAAGCCGTGGTTTGCACGGCCCCACTAGCAGAGATCATCGGAAGCCGAGATGCTTCAGGCCGAGTGGCCAAATGGGCCATAGAGTTTCCCCCCTACACCATCTTTTACCAGCCCCGCACCTCCATCAAGTCACAAGAACCGGCCGACTTCCTCGCCGATTGGGCCGAGACTCAAGATCGCCGCCAAATACCGACTCCACCCATTGGCGGATGCACTTTGATGGCTCCAAGATGCGCACCGCTTGGGTGCCGGCGTGGTCCTCACTTCCCTAAGGGCGATAAGCTCAAGCACGCTACTGCAGATCCATTTCGCCGCCTCCAACAACGCCGCCGAATCGAGGCGCCATCCACGGGTTCCGCTCGCCAAAGAGCTTGGCATTCGCCGGATCCTCGTGCTATGGCGATTCGACTTGGTGGTCCAACAATATCCGTGATCGGGACGCCAAAGATGCAAATATGGCGAGCTACCGCTTCGTACATTAGCTGAGTGGATATTTTGAGGATGCGACCTCCACGCATCAAGAAACGACAACGACCAAGCAGATGCCCTGGCAAGAATCGGTTCCACCTGTCAGTAATACCATCCGGCGCCGCTTCAGCCGCTTTCTCAAGCCGCCATCAAACCGTCACCAGAGTCAGACTCCATTTTTGTGCCGGCTCCCCCTGAAGAAGTCGGATCCGACTCCAGAGCCTCAGCAGACGGCACAAGAATCCTTGCAGACGCCCCCAAGAACGCGGCAATCGGCCGCCCGGGACTTCGTAACCTGCTCGAGGATCATGGCGACCATTGCGAAGACTCAAAGATTGCCCGAGGATCGCGCCAATGGCCTGGGACTTCTTCAACCCAAAGAAGCTGCTGCAGACTCCAACCCGCCGCCTCCCAGCCCAGCCGCCTCGTCCAAGTAGCAGTACTGGCAACCGAAGAAATAGCAGCACCCTCATGGGCCCAGCCCATCCTGAAGTTCTTAGTAAGCGGAGAGCTACCAACTGATGAAACCTTGGCTCGGCAAGTGCAACGCCGAGCGGCAGCCTACACTATAGTCAATAGAGAGCTGGTCAGGCGCAGCGTCACCGGTGTCTACCAGCCAAGGTCGAATCGAGCAAGGCCAAGCAATCCTTGAAGACATCCATCGTATGAAAAGGGCCATCATGCAGCCTCAAGAGCACTCGCCGCCAAAGCCTTCCGACACGGTTTCTTCGGACAACTGCCCTAGAAGAGGCCAAGGAATTAGTTCAAAAGTGCAAGGTGCCAGTGTTCCGCTTCCAAGCCGCTTCACCGGCTTCAGCCAAGACTATTCCCATCGCCTGCCCTTTGTTGTTTGGGGCCCGGACATGGTGGGACTATTCAAGACGGCACGAGGTGGCCTAACTCACTTACTTGTCGTGGTGGACAAGTTCACCAAGTGGATAGAAGCAAAACCCATCAAGAAGTTGAATGGTCCTACGGCAGTGACTTTCATCGCCGACATCACGACTCGGTACGGCATACCACACAACATCATCACCGACAACGACACAAATTTCGCCAAGGGCGCCTCGCCCGCTTTCGCGCGACGCAGGCATCCGATCGACTTAGCGTCTGCTGCCCATCCACACCAAACGGCCAGTGGAGCGAGCGAACGGCCTCATCCTGTCTCGCATCAAGCCTCGATCGGTCGAACCATCGAGCGCTCGCCGGTTGTTGGCTTGAGGAGTTGCCGGCCGTCCTCCGAGTCTGCGACGACTCCAAACAAGTCAACTGCTTCACACCCTTCTTCCTCGCTCACGGTGCCAAGCCGCCATCCCAACGGATATAGAGTTCGACTCGCGAGTCACCATGTACACCGAGGAGGAAGCAAAGAAGACGCCAAGACGGCGCCGATCTGCTGAAGAGGGCCGGCTGTTGGCACTCACCGTCCAAGATCTACCAAAGCAGAGCTCGCGCCACATTACAACAAGAAGGTCAAGCCAAGATCTTTCCTAGAGGGCGACCTTGTGCTCCGCTGATCCAGCGAACAGCCGACCAAAGACAAGCCGCCGGGCGCTTTGGGAAGGCCCATTCATCATCAAGAAAGTGTCGGGCAACGACTCCTACTACCTGATCGACGCCGTAAGCCCCGAAAGCACGCAAGAGGGACGACTCGCAAGGAGACAGAGCGGCTATGGAATGCGAATCTCCTCAAGATTTTACAGCTTGATGCAAGATGTACCACACTACCCTTTTGTGTTTGAAATACTAAGATTTCGGGCCCGAGACGAGCTCTGGGACTGCCTCTTTGTTATCTCAGATGATAAGAATTATGCCTTTGAGTATGTTACCTTTGATTATGCTGTTTGGCACCGGGCTCGACTAGTCGGCCCGAGGACTCGCCGCCTTTGAGCTATGAAGTGCTTCCTGAAGTCAGACAAGTAGCATGCAGTGCCTAAGCCGTCTCCTGTCAGAAGCCGCAGCTCGCAGAGCGACTGTTTGGTGGGCAGGAGTAAGGTAGAGCGGGCGCCCACACGAAAAAATGGCTAAGGACCCAAAGCATAAGCATAGTTTAAATCGGCTTCCAGCCTGTTTCGTGAAACCGACTCTTAAGAAGCCGGCTTGCCGCTTTCTACCCAACTTGCTTAAACGACTCTAAAAAATGGCCAAGTACTTGCCTTCTCAAAGTAGCCAAGCACTTGACCTAGACGGCAATCCGCAGAGCGGTTGCCCGACGGGCAAGGCGGCATCTAAGGGAAGGCGGCAAAGGAAAAAGCCACAAGAGAAATAAGCAAGGAAACATAAAATTAGAATAATATTTACACAAACTTAGGCCCTTGGCCGGATCTTCGAACAGAGGTTCAGAATACACCCCGCGGGTGGAATTGTGCAAATTAACAAAGTTCTTTCAAAAGACTAGCAAACAGATAAAATAAAGGCAAGGCAGCGGCCTAAGAAGCAGCGGATGGGGTTGGAAGGCCGGAGGCGGCGGCGGCGTTAGGGCGCCGGGCGGCCGGGTGAACGGTCTCGCTTGGTCGCTCGGCAGCAATGGCCCAGATGGGCGCGGCTTGTTGCGGAGGCGCGTCGAGCTGAGGCTGGTCGCCGCCCATCTTCCGGGCGCCCATGCCGCCTCCGCCCTCCGCCTCGCCCTCATCCTCGGCGCTGAGTCGATCATCTCCGCTGAAGTCTCGCCAGTCCGGTTCATCCCGAACCACTCCGGCGGTAAGCTTCCCACCGCTCTTCAGCCCGCCAGGACGAAGACATCGGTGTCCGTAGTCGGCGATCGCCGCCAGACGCCGACGAGGGCGCCCTCCGCGCCAGCAGCTCCGCCCGGCTTCGACCGAACGCGACCAGCCGGTCCAGTCGAGCCTCGATACCATGCCTTGACGAACTCTAGGGCTCGGCGAGCCCAGCCCGAGCCGCCAAGCCCTTCCAAGCCTCAAGACAGCCAGCCGCGACTTCCAGCCACCGGGCGGTCCGGCTGAGAGCGCAGAACCGCATGTCCGCCACAGGCAGCAATCGCTGGGCACCGACACGCCAAGACGGCGCAACATCCGATGTGCCGCCGCAGACGAGCCTCAATGCTCGGAGCTGCTCGCCAAGGGTCCGGGTGTTGGCTGTGATCTCAGCGCCACTCCGCCTCCGGCCAAGGCCGGCCTCGATGGCCTGATTGGTCATCACAGGTGACCAGGGAAGAAGTCTGCCAAGAAGAAGAAAAGCAAGTCGAAAAACAGGAGCCGCTTAACCATAGTCGGCAACCCAAAAGAAAAAGTAAAGCAAACTTTCCATCGACGATATCTTCGATTTCATGGAAGCCGGAGGTCACTGCGCTTCCCTATCGGTCCAGCGGAGCGCTGTTCTCACCCGCCAGAGAGCGGCCTCTTTCTTCTCCGCTTTAGCTCGCGCCGCTTTGAGCAGCTCCTTCTGCCCGCCACCACAGAGTTAGCAGGTCGCGCTCATGGGCGAAGCTTGCCGCACTCCTCCTCTTTGGCGCGCCAAGCGGTCTCGCCGCACCCAGCTGCCCCCAGAGAGCGGCGTTGACTCAAGAATAAAAGAAGAAGGACGCGAAGTCGCCGCTAAGAAGGTCGCCAGAAGATCCGCCCGATCAAGCAGCAGCCGTCTCAATCTCGGGATTACAGCCCGCTGGTGCGCCAAATACGCTCACAAGAAGGAAACTCACCTCGCTCGCCAGTCAAGAGCCCGCTTGTTCAGCTTCTTCAACGCTATGTTGAAGGCGAGCGCGGAGGTTGTGATACTCCGTAACAAGAATTCTAGACATAGGTAAAAACTTGAAGTAAGCAATAAAGTTCGGGCTGCTCGCCAGCAGCGGCCCAAACTCGTGGATTACACTCAGCAGGCCGCTGCGCGCTTACGAGAAGAGCAAGAGAAAATTCAGAATGAAACATACCCGCACGGCGGATCGCGATGCCAGCGCCTTGAAAGGTTCTCGAGGGCGCCGCTTTCGCCCGCAGCTTCGCTTGACGCCCAGAGCGCCGCCTTCAGCGGGCCTGCGCCTCCTCGCACTCCACCTAACGGGCGCGGGCGCTTGTCGCCAAAGATCGTGGATGGCCGAAGCCGGCGGCGCCGGGTCTCTAAGGGCGCGGCGCCGAGTTCGCTTTCAAGACGGCGCTACCGGGCGAGGCGAAGTTGAAGAAGCAGCTACGCCACGGCCTCGCTGCCGGTCGGCGGCAAAGCGGGGTCCGCCGCTGTTTGCCTCAGCGATCTCGGACGCGCGGGAGGCGGCGGAGGTGGCGCGCCTCGCCTCGCGAAAAGACTCGCCGCCTTCCCTCCTCGCGACGGGACCTCACCACCGACTCCCTCCGACTACCCCGTGAACTCCGGCGGTGGTGGCGCCGAGCTCAGCTGGAGGACGAGCAGCGCCGATCAAGGCGCGCTGCCTCCTCGGCTCGCTTTTTTGCTGCAGCAGCGGCTTCGACCGCCTTTCTCGGCCTCCGCCTTCTCCCCGACGGGCGGCCTCCTCCTCGTCAGACTTCTCCTGCGCAGATTCCGCTCTGTTGCTCCCGGAGGGCGGCCGCAGGTCAACCCGCCGACTATTGGCGGACGCTCCGCCGACCCCATGACGCAGGGCGGCGGCGACCTCTCCAAGGTGAGGGAGCCCGATGAGAAAAAAGGGCATGTGAAGACTCGCAAGACGGACCGAAGAAAACAAGATGTAATAAAAAATACTTACGCTGAGACCAGCGGTGGCTTTTTCACCTCCTTGCGGAAGCGGTTAGCCTCGCGACCGCTTCTTCATACTGAGTCATGGCGCTCCTGAATTTCTTGGCCTGACCGCTATTGACTCGCCCGCCCGCGCTCCATACGCCGACCCCCAAGGCGGCGGAGGAGCTCATACCGATGGCCGGCTTTCACATGGCGGGGCGATTTCCTTCTCGACGCCATCATCGGGCTGGTCGGCAAGGTGGCCGAGGGCCTGAAGTCGCCGGCCCTCCCCTCCTCGGCGTCGGCCTCCATCGCCGCCACACCTGTCGGGTCACAAGACGCTTCCCGCCCGGTCGGGGACAAATTCACGAGCCGGCTCACGGCGCCGCCAAGGCGGCATGAGAGGATTCTCGAGTCGGAAAAACCAAGGAGAATTAGAGCCGATCCGTCAAGAAGGAAACGGAGAAGCATGAGACGACTTACCAACAGCGGGATTGGCGCGAGAGTATGGCTCCTTGCGAACTGCCATTCCTCCGTGAGGTTGCAGTTCGCCAAGAAGTTCACCCTGCCCACCACCTCCGCGTGGGGCATGTCCTTGAGCTCATCCGGTGGGGTCCTACGCCGCCATCCGGATGATCGATGAGGTCGGCCTTGAAGAGGGAGAACTCGCGCGCCACGGCGGGCGGCCAGCAAGTCTGCCCCAGCCAGCCCTCCGACTATATCATCACGCTGGAGTCACAAGCGACGGGCGGCGTTGTTCGCAGGAGTCGGCGTCCGGTCGGCTCACAGCTCGCCGCCCACGAGGGCGGCAAGTTGACCTGCCGCCGGGGCGCCGTTTTGACGAGAAGTATGAACGCCGCCACATCTTCACCGACTTGATGAGGAGATGGCAGAAAAGGGTTCTCGGCACCGCCTCCTCTTGGCGATGAACGTGCGCAGAGCAGAGCCGCGCGAGCGACGTGGGTCCCGAAGCCATGCTGAAGTATTCCCCACAGCTCGATGGTGGGGAGAACTCCGAGAAACCTTCACATAAGGATAAGGCGCCAGCAGCACCACCGTGTTGGGGGTGAGGTGGTGCGGCAGAGTCCAAGAACTCCAAGAACGCACGGAAGAAGCCGCCGCCGACAACCCTAGCTCAGCGCGCATGAGGTGCGAGCGAAAATCACCCGCCGCCTCCTCCGCGCCGCGTGATTTCGCCCGGCGCGCGCTGGTCCGCACTAGGTGGCTGCCGGGATGCGCGCGCTTGACGGCGAATTCGGCGATGTCGCTGCCGATGATGGAGCTGTCCCACACGCCGGAGCGCGCGGTGGGAGGCGCGGCGGCGGATGAGGAGCTCATCTCCGCGGCGCGGCGAGGCTCGGCGCGGTGGAGCGAGGAAGAAAACGAGGCTCGGCGCGGTGGAGCGAGGAAGAAGACGAGGCAGGGAGCGGGGATGAGAGAGTGCGCGCGCCACCGCCTCCTCCCCCCGCCTACTTATAGGCGCCTAGGCTGCGGGCCGAGGGGCGGGCGGGATTAATCGCGCCCACGCCCCCGCTGCAGAACGGCCTGGGGAGCCCAACCGCCAAGACGACCGCAGCGGATCTGGCTGCGCGCCGGGCACGGTAGTGGCGGGCCCCACCGACGGGCCTGTCTTGTCACGCTGTGGGCTGGCAGATCGCCTCGCCACAGGGCGTCAAGCGTGGCGGGCCCACAATGAGCGGCTGCCGGAAGCTTATCAGCGCCGCCTCGGATCCCGCTCGACCTTCAAACCTTTGAAGAGCAAGACGGTCCCCTGCAAGGCCGACTCCAGCTAGTCGGCTCAAGATGGAGACGGCGGGCTGAGTCCAGATTCTTCTACCAAAGGGATGAAGCTGTCGAGGCTCCTCGACAGGCTGCCCTCGGCGCCTCACCAGCTTCGGGGACTACTGTCGGAGTAATGGGCCACGGGTAGGCAGACCCGAGCCCCTGAACCTTTCAAAACATCGGGGCAGACTGCGCCCCTCAAGACCCCAAGACAAAGAGCCACCTTCAGAGAGCCGGCAACAGAGTCGCCGACTGCCCCTCTAGGCCGAGTCCCAGAGACGGCCTCAGGACGAGCCGACTCCAAGCCAACGACCTCCAGCGAGGCCGGCTACAGGGCGTCGGCCCGTGACCCCAACCACCTCCTACCTGAGCGACTACGAGCGGGATGGGATAAAGCCGCCTCGCGGCCCATCCCTGTCCCGCCCATAAACGGCAGGTATGGCCACAGAGCGCCGTACCGACGGAGATCTCCGTCCGGCGCGGCACTGTTGCCATGCCGACCCTGACATCAGCCCCGTGGGCAGATTCCTGTACCCACGATGGCTCGTCTGCACGACCCAAGACGGCGGGACTACCGCTGGCGGAAAACCAAGACGGCGAGAGCACCCCAAAGACGGACCCGATGGAGTCGGCCTCCGGAGTCGGCCGCCCTCCCGCTGGCTCCACGCGCCATTAACTGCATTAAGACGGGAATGGCAATAAGGATCGCCCGCCCGGGCGGCATCTGCTGCCATGACCCCATGACCAAGCTCAGGGCATTAGAAGCACGACTACAGAATCTGCAGCCGGCAAGACTCCGCCAAGGCGGACAAGGGCTGTCGGCCCCATGTTGGTCCGCCGACGGGCCCACTAGCCAAGGGCCCCGTAAGTCATGGAGAAGACGGCGATTTAGAGATCGGACGGCTTGGACCCGCACTCAGCCGGATTATTGCCAGTACCCGGGGTAGGCCTATATAAACCCCCCGGCACCCATGCAAAGGGTTGGAAGCTAGTAGTTTTAGACACACGATAGAGGGAGAGAAGAGCTAGTCGCGCCTTCTCCTTCCTCACCTTTAACAGCTCAAGGAGCATCTTGTACTCACTTTGCCATAGTGATCATGCGAGACCCCGCAGAGCAGCAGAGGGGTGTTATCTCCTCGAGAGCCCCAAGCTGGGTAAGATTCACGGCAGCATGTCTTCGCCTCATCCCGTTTCCAGGCACCGGCGACGTTCTACTCACCCCTTCCATGATAAGCCATCCTTTGGCATATGTCGCACCCAACCCCCGACAGAGATGGCTGGAACTTATAAAGGATAACGACATGAAGCTACACTATCATCCAGGGAAGGCCAATGTCGTAGCAGACGCTTTGAGCCGGAAGAGCTATGCTAATATCCTTGAAAGCAAAGGATTTCCAAAGGAGTTAGCTGCGGGGATCATGGAACTGATTGAGATTGTTCCAAGAGGTTTTCTTGCAACAATGGAGGTTCAATGACGTTGTTGAACAAGATTCGAGAAGCTCGGAAGGAGGACAAAGAGATTGCTGAGATAAGAGAGAAGATGGGCGAAGGAAAAGCCAAAGGTTTTCGCGAAGATGAGCATGATACCTTGTGGTTTGAGGACCGGATTTATGTGCCCAACAATTTGGAGATCAGGAAGTTAATACTTCAGGAGGCCCATGACTCACCATACTCGATTCACCCCGGAAACACCAGGATGTATTTGGACTTGAAGGAACATTTCTGGTGGACTGGTATGAAGAAGGATATTGCTGAGTATGTAGCCGTATGTGATGTATGTCAGAGAGTGAAGGCAGAGCATCAGAAGCCAGCAGGACTGTTACAACCTATGCCAATACCCAATGGAAGTGGGACAAACTTGGCATGGACTTTATTACCGGATTACCCAGAACCAAGGCAGGATATGATTCAATATGGGTAGTTGTGGATCGTTTGACCAAAGTAGCCCATTTCATCCCAGTGAAAACAATCAGCGAAAGCGAACCCTTCAGTACATCGCGTTCAGCCCTCCCTCAAAATCCCATTTGTTTTATTGAGGAATCACTCTTGATTAGGGAAGGGAAGAAGGGGCCTAAGCACGGCAGATGCCGTACACTTGAGTGGCAAAGGAAAGCGAGACCGTACTTCTTTTGCCAGGCCTGTTCTTACATAAGGTTCCCGCAGAAGATCAAGTTGGTGAGCCGTGTGATGGGAAACCTTCCCGCACGGTTCGGAGAGCACTGAAGACGAATGAGAGGTTCACCACCACATCATTGCAAGGGGAGCTCG
>JAHIAM010005762.1:0-43721 GCA_021605205.1 Aegilops longissima | reverse complement strand
GCTATACAAGTGCAAAGTTGGCCAAGATATATATGACCAGGATCGTATGTTTGCATGGAGTTCCGAGGAGCATCGTATCAGATAGAGGAACGCAGTTTACTTCAAAGTTTTTGCATCAGCTACACCAGACTTTGGGTACCAGATTGGAGTTCAGTACCGCATTCCACCCGCAGACGGATGGACAGACAGAGAGATTCAATCAGATTCTAGAGGACATGTTGAGAGCCTGTGCGCTAGATTATGGATCTAGTTGGGATGACAATTTGCCGTACGCAGAGTTCTCATACAACAACAGCTACCAGGCCAGTTTGAAGATGGCACCGTTCGAAGCTCTATATGGACGCAGATGTAGGACACCATTGATGTGGGATGAGGTTGGAGACCGACAGTTGTCTGGACCAGATTTGATCAAGGAATCAGAGGAGAAGTTTAAACTGATCAGAGACAGATTAAAGATTGCTCAGTCTAGACAGAAGAGTTACGCAGATTCAAAACGCAAGGAAGTAACCTATGAAATTGGAGACAGAGCCTATCTGCGAGTATCACCCTTGAGGGGAGTGAAACATTTTGGAGTAAAGGGGAAGTTAGCCCCAAGATTTGTAGGACCGTATCATGTTTTGGAACGGATGGGAGAAGTTGCCTACAAGCTGGAGTTACCTGAAGGATTGTCAGGAGTTCACGATGTATTTCATGTATCACAGCTGAAGAAGTGCCACGCTGAGATGGCTGATATACCATTGAATGATACAGTGCCCTTGGAGGCGATTCAGCTGGATAGTAATCTGACCTATGAGGAGAAGCCAATAAAGATTCTTGACTTCGACAGTCGAGTCACTCGCAGCAAGGTTATCAAGTTTTGCAAAGTTCAGTGGAGCCACCATACCGAGGAGGAAGCCACCTGGGAGCGAGAAGAGGATATTCGCAAGGACCATCCGCACCTATTTTCTAGCCAACCCGAATCTCGAGGGCGAGATTCATCTTAAGGGGGTAGGTTTCTAACATCCCAAATTTTTGTAGCGACCTGACCCAAAATCGGTCAAATCTCTCGTCTGCATTCATCCCAAGATCATGCCGGTACTCACAAAGACATCGATAAAGTAATCAAAGTTCAATCACACCTGAATATCATTAACGATTCTCATATAAAGTCTTTATTACAAGGGAATAAATTCAGCTCAAGGCCAACTCATGAGAAATAAACTAATAATATCATGGAAGGTCGAAGATAAGCGAGTCCATCCGACTCCAAAGGGCAATCGCCAAGCGCGAGCGTAGCCTCACTCCCGATCGAAAATATCTCGCAACATAATACGTTGCAGCCATGTAGGTCAGCTTTTGGAATAAGTCGGCAAGTCATGAAGAATAACAATAATAAAGTTACTAACTCTATATGCATTTTGGTGTGGAGCTCTAAGTTTCATCATTTTGCTAAAAGCAGATTTTATCCTACTACAAGGACTTACTTGCAAATTACTACAATTGTTGGTAGTTATTGAGATGGTTCCGCCAACCAATATCTCGCTCCCAATTATTAAGTCATAAAACCCCTCAAATTAATTCATTAGTTTTAGTGTTGAGATATCCGAATACTTCCAAGTTCCAGAGGCTCAAATGTCCGTGAATCGGGACACGGCTAATCGATTAGATCTTTAACTCTGCAGAGGGTTGTGCACTTTCCCGCAAGAATCATTCCTCCTTTAAAGTCTTCGCACTTCATGGTGTTTGAAGACGGACGAATGAAACAGGTCTTCCAAAGAGTTCTTCCGCTACCGCCGTACCCATCCAATCCTACCGCTCGTTTACTTCTCGAGTGCCGCCCAGCCAGCGTCACTACTAGGGTCAACCCAGCCAGAGCCCATAATGGCTTGCGGCTGCACAGTAAGCTTCCGGTCATGGGGCATCCATCCTTCTCTTTGTGGCTGGGTGAAGCGCCCGCAGATGTCATGGCGCTTCTCCATGCATCCCGCCACCACTGGTGCTCCAGGTGCCCACAACCGCCCTCCACCCAAGAGTGATTTTCCAAGTCAATCTTGATCATTGTAGTTCATGGGTTGTCATCATCATTGACTCTCACATCTTGCTTATGAATTTCACTCATCCCAAATCCCGCCTCACGAGCATAGCAAAATAACTACTACGTCCCGGGTCATGGTAACAAGGATTGGTTCATCCTACCACATGATACTACTCAAGTTTAATGACTTCAAGATTTCACTACTGCATGCATGGTGGGTGGTGACAACTACTAATGCACAAAAACATAGGTATAGAAATAACATGATCAAAACTTGCCTTGTTGATGATCCTCGAAGCTAATGAGTCGAGTAGCAAGCTTCAGACTCGAAACTCTACCGAGACAAACAATAACACAATAAGCATAAAGCAATAGGATCACCTAACACAACATAACAAAAGTAACATAACACAACAAAACAATCAAAACCAAATCCAAAAGAAAACTCAAATAAAAACCACTCCAAGTTTTCCCTACTCCAAACAATAGCTAAAATAGTTTTATATAACAAAAATTCCTTAATATAACCTAATCATGGTTTTAAGTTAACTTAATGTAAAAGGTTTCACTAAGCAACTAGGAGCAAAAAGAATTAATTAAAGAGCTATTATAAAACTCATATTAGGCCTAATCCAATTTCTATTAAGAAAATAAATTAAAACTTTTATTAATTATAAATAAAAGTTCATCTACTAGAGTGACAGAAACTAACATAGAATAACTAATCACAAGTTAAAATAAATTCATTTACTAATTAAAATATTAGGAAAACAGAACTAGTTAATTAATTAGGATTAATAGGATTCTGCTTAAAACTAATTATTTATTAATCCTAAAATACCCAAGTTAATTTCTAGGGTTTGGAAATGTCAAAATAAAGTTGTGACAAAAGAATCATCTAAAATAATTTTTCTAACTCAAGTTATAGCAGATTTACTATTCTGGTTAAAACTAAAATAAAGCAATTTTAATTAATTTTAACATAGCTAAATATATATTCTACAGAAACTACATAAAATTTGCAATCCAACAAAAAAAATCACTCAAAAATATTAAACAGAATAAAAGATATGAATTTTTGAAAATGTAAACTATTCTGTTAAAACAGAAAATCAAAATAAAAGAAAAAGGCCTAATGGGCCTATACTGTGTCGTAGCGTTAAATAGCCTAACGGCCTCGGGTTAAAACTAAAACGGGTCGGCTAATTGACTAAAACCCTAACTAATAAACCGACGAACCGCCGTTTTTTTAATAAAATCATATTCTTCGGGGTTCTAATCTTAGCCACACGCTTGAGATCGGACGGGAGGGCGATCCCGACGGCGCATCGAGTCCGGCGACGGCGACGGGCGGCGGCGAGTGGCCGGGCTTCCGGCGCCGGTGAGCTCGAGGGTGTCGCTGCAGGGTGCGGGGAGGTCGGTGAGTGGTCCGTGGCGCTGCTGGGGGTCGGGTGGACTAGGTGGCGACGGCGGCGACTTTGGCGGCGGGAGAGCTGGCTCCGGCAAGCTTCGGGAGAGAGAGGAGAGGGCTCCATGAGGCTAGGGGGAATGGGGTGGAGGGGCTCGGCTTTATAGCCAGGGCCTCGGCGCTTCGGGTCGATCGGGCGATCGGGATCCCGGATCCTTCGATCCGCGATCTCCCATGAGCTGCGCTGCGGGCGAGGGGAAGAAGATGGGGCGGGGCCCACGGGTCAGAGAGAGAGAGGGAGAGGCGAGGCGAGCAGTTGGCCGAGGCCTAGGGAATTCGGGCGAGGGGCGAGGCCGGTCGGGCGCTGGGCTGGCCTGTTGGCTAGGTGGGCCGGCTGGCTTGGGCCAAAGGCTGGGTCATGGCGCTGGCCGGGCCTGGGTGGTTTAGCTGGCGCCTCGAGGGGTTTTTTCTTTTAAAACTTTATTTTTTAAATAAAACAAAACAGAAATAAAACAATATCTATAAATATTTTATATAGGGTATATATATACCAAAATGATTAGGGAATATTCCTTTCATTTGAACATTTTTCCAATGGCAAAATCCAAACTTTATAAAAATCTATTTTTCCAAATTCAAATAAAATTCAGATTTGAATCCAAATCTTTGGCATTGTTTCCTCCGATATTTTTGGAGTGTCATGTTTGCTCCTCTCATACTTTTGATCAAGTATTTATCAGCTTAGTTTTTGAAATGATTCCCACATGCCAAAGTTTGAAATTCAAATTCAAAACTCAAAATTCTCAAAACTTCAAATGGCATTCAAATTCAAACATGATGCATAGGATGCTTAGCTATAATTGTAAAACATTCCAAATAGGAAATTTGGGATGTTACAAACCTACCATTTTAAGATGAATCTCACTCGAGATTCGGGTTGGCTAGCAATAGGTGCGGTGATCTCAAGAAGATCTTCTTCGCCCCTGTGTGGCTTCTTCCTCGTGTGGTGACTCCACAAAGACCTTGCAAAATTTGATGACCTTGTCATGGGTGACTCGCTTGCAGCCTCGAGAATTCGGATGGGTTTCTCCTTGTAAGTCGATCACCGCTGTTGTATGGCCTCTAGGGGCACCGTGGTTCTCAACGGAACATCGCCATGTCAAGATGGCACTTCTTCACCGAGAAACGGAAGACATCATGAACTCCGGACAATCCTTCCGTAATTCCAACTTGTATGCAACTTCTCCACGACGCTCGAGGATTTTGTAGGGCCAATGAATCGGGTGCTAACTTTCCTTGACTCCAAACCTCTTGATTCCACGGCGGAGACACACGAAGGTATGCTCGGTCTCCCACTTCGTAAGTCACTTCCTTGCGCCATCGCTGGCATAACTCTTCCGTCATGATCGTGCTATCTTGAGCCTGTCTCAATCAGCTTGACTTTCTTCGAATCCTTGATAAGATCGGAACCAAAAGTGATCGATCTCCAACACTATCCCACAACAATGGTGTTCGCACCTCCTTCCGTGATAGAGCTTCGAAGGGGCCATCTTCAAACCGGATTGATAATCGTTGTTGTATGAGAACTCGCGATGACAAATTATCATCCCAGCTAGACCCATAGTCTAGCACACAAGCTCTCAACATGTCCTCCGTAATCTGGTTGACTCTCTCGGTCCGCCCATCCGCTCATGGATGAAAAGCTGTATCAATTCCAGCCTCGCACTCCAAAGTTTCATGCAACTGCCCAAAACTTTGAGGTAAACTGCTCCTCTATCCGACACGCATTTTCCTCTAACTCCATGCGCATATACGATCCTGGTCATGTATATCTTGGCCAACTTGGCACCGTATAGGTAGTCTTCACGGAATGAAGTGAGCTACCTTAGTCAAACGATCAACCACTACCCAGATAGAATCATAACCTGAACGGGTCCCGGTAATCCCGTGATGAAATCCATACCAAGTTTCTCCCATTTCCAATCGGAATCGCAAAGGTTGAAGCAACCTCGCTGGCTTCGATGTTCTCGCTTTACATCGCTGACAAACATCGTGATATCGCTACGCATCGCAATATCCTTCTTCATACCGCCCACCGTAAACTTTCCTTCAAATCCGGTACATCTTGGTGTTGCCGGGTGAATCGAGTACGGTGAATCATGAGCCTCAAGAATCAGCTTCCCGAGCTCGGGATCATTGGGCACATAAATACGATCCTCAAACCATATAGTTCCATGTTCATCCTTACGGAATCCTTTAGCTTTTCCTTCATCCATCTTTTGCTTAATCTCATCAATTTCCTTGTCCGACTTCTGGCTTCACGAATCCTTTTCGTCAAGGTGGACTGAACTTCCAGAGTTGCAACAAATCCTTTCGAACTATCTCCGCCGGAGATCTCTCGAGGTCATCGACTAACTCCTGGGTAATCCTCCTGTTGTAAGAGTATTCACATAACTCTTACGGCTCAAAGCATCTGCTACAACATTAGCTTTACCGGGTGGTAATGCAATCTCATGTCGTAGTCCTTTATCAACTCTAGCCATCTCCTTTGCTCGAGGTTCAATTCTTCGTGTGAAGATATACTTCAAACTCTTGTGATCTCGTAGACATCACAACGATTTCGGCGAGGAAATGTCTCTGTGTCTTGAGTGCATGCACTACAAACTGCTAACTCCAAATCATGCGTGGTATAATTCATCTCATGAGGCCGTAGCTGTCTGGAGGCATAAGCTACAACCTTACCTTCCTGCATCAATACTCCTCCGAGTCCTTGACGAGAAGCGCCACAATAAACCCGGTATTCCTTGTGTATGTCCGCAAAATCAACACTGGGCTGTGACCAACCGCTTTTCAATTCCTGAAAACTGGCTTCACATTCCTCGTCCAAACATACTTGGCTTCCTTCTTCAACAGCTCAGTCATGGGCTTGGCAATCTTCGAAAGTTCTCAATGAACCTCCGATAATATCCTCGCGAGTCCGAGAAAATCATGGATCTCCTTGATCGAGGTGGGCGATCGCCAATCGGTGACTGATTCAACCTTGGCGGATCAACTGCTATTCCTTCTCCTGAAATAACATGTCCGAGGAATCCAACTTCCTTCAACCAAAATTCACATTTGCTGAACTTGGCATACAACCGATGTTCTCAAGTTTCTCCGTAACTAGACGCAAATGCTCCTTATGCTCTTCCTCGCTCTTGGAGAAAATCAATATATCATCGATGAACACCACGACAAACTTGTCCAAATATTCCATGAACACCTTGTTCATCAAATTCATGAAGTATGCAGGAGCATTAGTCAATCCAAATGACATGACGGTATACTCATATAAACCATACCTGGTGGTGAATGCTGTTTTGGGTATATCCTTTTCACGGATCTTCAACTGATGATACCCTGATCGAAGATCGATCTTAGAGAATACCTTGGCTCCAACAAGCTGATCAAACAAGTCATTGATCATCGGCAGGGGGTACTTGTTCTTGATGGTTACTTCGTTCAAAGCACGATAATCCACAACCATCCTCAAGCTTCCATCCTTCTTCTCTACCAAAAGAACTGGGGCTCCCCAAGGTGATGAGCTTGGACTAATATATCCTTTCTCCAATAACTCATTTATTTGATCCTTGATCTCTTTCAACTCATTCGTGGCATCCGATAAGGTCTCTTGGATATTGGGGCTGTACCGGTAATAGCTCAATCAGAAATTCAATGTCCCCGTCTGTGGCATTCCCGTAATTCCTCCGGAACACATCGGAAAGTCTTGCACCATCGCACTTCCTCCCGAACAACTCCCGTGAGGGAATGCACCGATTCTTCATCCGGCTGTGCTCGGCTACATATTTGATCCTCTTCGCCCGGGTGGTGAGCAGAATAGACTTGCGGGCACAGCCAATGTTCCTTCAAACTTTGACAACCAATCCATGCCTAGGATTACATCCAAGGTCCGAGTTTCCAACACTATGAGGTCCACGGAAATTTATGATTCCCGATGTTGAGGGTTGCAGGACAGCCTACACCGCCATCATTTCTCCTCCTCGCTGAACCGACGCCAAGGGGGCTTCTAAGGGTTCTAGTGCGAACCTGCATTTTTCCACAACTACCCTTGATATGAATGAATGCGCTGCACCGTAATCAAAGAGAACCAAAACTGAACGTGAATTCAATAAAACTTACCAACCACGTTGTTCGGCTGATCATAGACGCCCTCCACGCCGATGTGGTTCACCCGAGCACGAGGGAACGGATTTGGCTTCTTCACTGAGCCTCCATTGCCATTTCCATTCCTCCGCTTGGCCTCCGGCAGTCGGTATGAGTGCCCTGCCTTCCGCACTTGAAGCAGTGATGTGGCTCAGATCCTTCGAGCCGGGCAGAACGGTGTTGATTGCCATTACCATTTCCATTGCCATTGCCATGGCCTGACTTGTTGTCCTGGCTGCGGTTGTTCCCATTTCCTCCATGGTTATGGCCTCCATGGTTATGATGGGTGTGCCCTCCCGAGTACGGTGCATAGCGGGCTTCGCCGAGCTCCCGAGTTGTGCTTCCCCGGCTGTACTTCCGCTTTCATGCTTTCTATCCGCTGTTGCTTGCCTTCAAGAATGGTGGCCTTGTCTACCAGCTCCCGGTAGTTGTTGAAGGTAGCCACAATAAGCTGCATGCTCGCTTCATCATTGAGTCCTCAAGGAACTTCTCCGCTTACGGCAACGGTGGCCACATCATCGTGGGCATAGCGAGCGAGCTTGTTGACCATCCACGCATCGTGCCACAAGACGGTTCCTCTGGCGCAAGTTGCGGAACTCACGCTTCTTCGCACTCATGGCTCCACCGAGACATGAGCGTGCGGAAGGCCTCTTGGAATTGGTCCCAAGTGATGGCACCAATGGGAAAAGTGGCGTGTAATTCTCCCACCAAGAAGCTGCAGTCCATCCAATTGATGCGCTGCAAAGCGCACCTTCTCATCATCAGCATCCAACGGTGACTAGCTCTTCCGACTTTATGGAGCCAATCATCAGCCACAATTGGCTCAAGGCTACTAGAGAACACCGGCGGATTCAACCTCGTAAATCGAGTCAAGTTGTCCACAAGGGTGGTGGCGGTGGCGGTGGATTGTTGGCGTGTTGTTCTGATTCTCAATAAGGAGCTGCATCAAGGCATTCTCGCTGTTGGAGCAGCTGGGTGAGCTCCGAGGGAAACCAAAGGTCACGCCCCTGAGGCATCCGTGTTTTGGAGGATGAGAAGATTAGAATAGAACAATGGTCTATGAGGAATAACACTACCCATATGAATGCACAATCATAACACACCAATCATTTATTCATTCCATTCAAACATGGTTCAAACTCGATTACAAAAGCTCATGACTAATCAAGGGAAAACATCGCCTAACTGATCGATTAAAAAGTAAAAGATAACATGGTGGTCGACTAAAAGTCTTCATCAGTGGCGCCTCTCTGGGGTTCCTTCGTGGTACTCCTTCAAATCCTGATCATTGCTCACGAGGGTGCTTCATCTCCACTGGTAAAGGTCCTCTCCAAGTCCATCTTTTCCTCTATCGCTGCAAGCTTCATCTTCGTGTCGCCGACTATCTCCATGAAGTCCGTGATTTCTTCCTCATGGCCAAGGAAGTCTGCGCGCCTTCTCCTCCAGCCCAGCCATGAAACAAAGCTTCCGTGTGTCTTCGAAGTTACGGCGAGTCTGAATCTCCTGCTTCTCGAGAAGACACTCCAAGTCCCGGATGTATGAGAGAGTGGAATCGCCCTCAATGGTACGGATGATATCTCCATTCCTTGCCCTGCGAGAAACCATGGCGAGGTCTCGAGTGGTCGAAGTTCGCCTCAGATCTCTCTCGAGATGTCCAAGTGCTCGGTAGATCGCCACGCCCCTTCCGATGATCCAGCTTGAACTCGTGAACTCAAAGTTGATAGGCTCCGTGTGTCCTCCAAAGGTTCTCCTCGGATATGCACTTCAATCCTGTAGCGGTGTCCGCCGGAAGTGCATTAGTGGGTTTCCTGATCGAGGGTAGAGCTATCTTCAGCTGCTTCACCATCTCGACCAGCTCTTCCAAGGGCATCGCCTCATCGGGTGGCGTAACTCCAAAGAATAAAACTGGGTGAACTCGCGCCATCTAGAATGTTGCAAAGGGAGAAGAGTCGAATTGAACAGGGAGAATTATGGAATGTAAAGGATTCAAAGTAAATGGTCTCTTCTTATGACTTTCCGATCCTAGGGGTTACGATCCTACGGTCAGCAGGTGCTCGATACCATCTCTCAGAGTGACCTGACCCAAAATTGGTCAAATCTCCGTGGTCCGTATTCATCCCAAGATCATACCGGTACTCACAAGACATCGATAAAGTAATCAAAGTTCAATCACACCTGAATATCATTAACGATTCTCATATAGAGTCTTTATTACAAGGAATAAATTCAGCTCAAGGCCAACTCATGAGAAATAAACTAATAAATGACCACAGTGTCCCCGAGTGGATATCATCAAGAATTATCTCGACCTTCTTCCGTGTTATACATCGGGCCGACTACCAAGCTTTCCGTATAACCGTCCCTTGATCACAAGAATGCCTGGATCGGCGACGATCCGTCGAGCCTCTTTGTTCTCTCCGGAGCTCTTTCCTTAGGATATACGCTGTACGACTGGCTCAATGAGTGATGACCATGACTTCCATGATCGTCAACCACAAATTGGACCTCAACTTCACCGGATCGCTGACACTTTTGGCCAGCTTCGGTGAAAGGATCCTTGAATCGACGGTGTGGATGTGCTCCAAAACACATTACGGGAATGGCTTCCTCTTGGACCCTATTTTCGCCAAATCATCAATAATGATTTTTCACCGGGTATATGATGAAGCTCTAACCCTCAAATTTCTTCTCTAGCTTTCACTGCATTGCAAAGAGCTACCATGGTGGGCTTCGACGCCCCACTCCTTCATCACTTGATTAACCACCAGATCTGAGTCGCCATAGACCATGAGGTATGACGGACGCCGAAAGTGAAATGGCCATACGCAACCCATACAAAAGTGCTTCAGATTCGCTTCATAGTTGGAAGAATCAAAGTGAATCGGAGCACATTCCAGCTTATCTCCTGGGAAACCACTACCCTCAAAGACCGAACTGCTCAAAGATCTTGGAACCATCAAAGAACATGGTCCAAAGGTTCGAGTGAACTTGAGTCGGTAGCTATTCAATCCACTCAAGATGAAATCTTACTGCTTGGGACTTGATGGCTTTGCCTCAAACTTGATATCAAGAGGAAGGAGCTAATCGCTATTTCGCCACTAATTGATTGCTGTATATCCGCAGTGCGTAATCTCCGACAATGGGCGTCACACGACCGTAGAATGGAATGGTCAATAAGTAATAACCTTCGTGGTCATATAAATCCCATAAACAAGCTTCGATAATGAGGATATCTTTGCTTGATGGGGTAATAATACTCGAAAGATAATATAATCACGCTGAACTTTGAAGGCTTTTTCCTTCTTCTTCTCGCCGACCGTGGCACTGTGATCCGACTTTTCCTGTGGCTGCAATGTAAAGCAGCAAAGGCTCTTTGCTGATTGGGGCAAGCAAGCATTGGTGGAGAAGAGCTTTAGCTCTAAACGCCTGCATCAGCTTCGGAGTCCACTAACTTGTCTCGATTTCTTCATCACCGGTAAAGAGGCAATGCCTTTTCACCGAGACGAGATGAATCGACTTAAAGCGCCAAGCATCCAAGAAGCTTCGACATCGCACACGCAAGATAGTATGCTTCATTCGGAGTATAGTACCAACTTTTATGGTTACGCCGATCCTCGCTCGAAACGAAAACCGAGTAACTTTCCGCCAGAACTCCGAATGTGCACTTTGATGGATTAAGCTTGATATCATACCTCCCGAGATTAGCAAATGTTTCAGAAGGTCATTCAACAGGTCGGAACTTTCCGTGATTTGATCATAATATCATCCATGTATGCTTCCACATTCACCGATTTGAGGAGCAACACTTCTCAATCATCCTCATGAACGGGTTCGCATTCTTGAGGCCGAATGGCATGGTGACATAACGTAAGCACCAATGGAGTGATGAAAGCTGTTTTGATCTCGCGGTCCATACAGACGGATCTGATGGTAACCGAATAGGCGCCAAAAAGACAACCGCACATCCGCAATGAGTCGACTATTTGGTCGATGCGGGGAGAGGAAAATGATCTTTCGGCAGGCCTGATTGATATGTTTGAAGTCGATGCACATGGCGACTTGTCCTTCTCGGGACCATGACCACATCATGCAGCCACTCGAGTGGTAAATATCTCGGATAAAACTCGCTAAGAGCCGATCCACCTCCTCGCCAATGGTTTTCTTCTGGACGGCGGACCGTCAAGATGTTCTTTTGACAGGTTTAACTTTTTGGGTCGAGATTTATGCTCAGCCGCCCCTCGAACACCCGACATGTCAGCAAAGCTTCCATGCGAAGATGTCCCGCTCTCACGGAGGAACCGGATGAGCGCTTTCTTCCTATTTGGAGTCGAGTGTTGTTGAGATATGGGTCGGAGCAGCATTGGGGTTGGTCGGTGAATGTGAATCGTTTCGCTCATCGACGATCATGCTGATTCCGTGGGCGGGCTTGCTCGCAACAAATCACTCGGGTCTCAGCTTCGGTATTCTTGCAGCTCTACCACGCCATCCGAGCATCGTATCTTAGAGCCTTTCTCAAAACACTCTTCTCGCTTTCTTTCGATTACCAAAGCGATGATCGCATTTTGGGACCCGCATCTTCGCTTTGAGGTATATAACATGGTCGAGCCATGAAACAGTATACACCCCTTCTTCCTTAATAGCGTGATAAGCACTCGAAATCCACGATTTCAAAGGTCAACTTTTCTTTAAAAATTTTGAATCACCAAAACCACATCTAGAGCAATTTGCCGAGTGACTCAGCCTTCTTTCCGTGAATGACCATGGAAGCTCATGTTGTCGGTGCTGTTCCGACATCGAATGCCCATCCCTTTCAATGTCTCAGATACAGATATGTTCAAAGCACGCCACCATCCATCAAGACTTTAGTTAGTCGAGTGCTCGACGATCGGGTCGACCACCAAAGCTTGCCTCCTGTAAAGCGCTTCAGTGATCGACCGTCGAACGTGATGGCGGGTCCGAGACCATTTCAACATTGGGTGTCACGAGCGACCATATTCACCTCTCGGTTGATAACTTTAAATCGACTTTTGCTTTCAACGTTGGTATAAAATCATCAAGGTGGAATTGACCGTATCCACCATCACTATCTTCCTTGTCCTCAACTTTGTCCGACTCCTTTTCCTTATCTTGGGCTGCTCTCGAACGCTGAATCAAGAGCCGACACTGCCGAGTAGTATGCTTCGCAAATGAGTTTACCTCTTCATCTTTCTTCGTGAATGATATGGCAAGTCCAATACATCATTTCCATCTTGGTCTTTCACCTTTTGGGGTTCCAGGTCCCTTGATTTCCCTTGAACTTTCCCTGAGTCACGCCAAGGCTTCTCCAGAGCAGCTGGCTCGGCTTCCGCTTCGCCTGGACCGAGTTCCTCCCCGATTTCATTAGCGGTTGACTTGTACTGCCACTCCGGAGCCAATCCTCTTCTTCACCATTACGCATTGGTGGCAATTCCATCATTCGACTTAGGGTCATGTCTCCGTCCACCGAATTTCAAACTTAACTCTCTCGTTTAGCACCTTCCTTGAAGGCACAGATCGCCATGATCGATACATTCTTCATCGTGATGCAATGTGATCCATCTCGGATGTAATCCTCGTAGTTTCATTCGACTTTTGCACACGACCGCAACTCACAACCGTCAAGGCTTGCAAGTTCCTTCAAACTCGACAAACACTCGGCAAGATCTTCCCAAGTGTAAATGTCACCGGTGCTAATCGATTCAACCATGTTCGCTGAGCCTCCAACATAAGAGGTGTGTTTCATGGCTACCATCGCTAAGCCGCTTAACTGAACAGCCACCCGGAGTCCTCGCCAGTATCCGCTTGGACTCACCAAAGAACTTATCGACTCAGCCGCCAACCCCGGTTGGGAGGAATCACCGCGCCTCGATGGCTCGCTTAAACACTCGTCCTAAGACGGTACTCGCTGTTGGTGGGCACATCTCTGCTGGCCTTCTCTGAGCTCGCTCTCACGACCAAACCTTGAACGATAATGGATCTCAGATCAAAGCCCGTTCCTCGGTGTCGATCGAACTTTCGCCCAACACCGTGATGGCGTCACATCTCATTGCCGAGGCGCCAGATGACCCACCCTTGGGGAGGAGGGCACTGACATCGATCATCACGATCAATCGGTCTCATATCGATCACGCCGCCTCCATGTCCTCACGCGGGCGATCTTGGGCTATGAGCGATCGACAGTATTCGCAGCGACGGATCTGCTGTGAATCCTATTCGCCATCGCGAGCATAGCTGAATTTTTGATCTCCGCCGCCGGAGTAAATTGACCAGAAGAAGCCTCCGCCAGCCTCTCGATCGAAGGCTGGATCGATCATACGGCTGCAAATGCTAGATTCAATTGAGTTCGATATACCGAGTCGGTTGTGAGAGTTGACGACCGACGACGGGACCCGTTGTCGCCATTGCTCATCGAAAGCACTCGCGGAGATTTTCCAATGAGTGCACCAGCCAAGTTGGCCGAACGCGGCGCCTTCTAAGGCACATGCCTCGGGGTTTCTAATGATAGGAGGTGAAGTGCATCCATGTTCCGCGACGAAGCTCCTCTCTCTCGCAGCTAAGTGAGTGGCTCAGCAAGTACTTTTCATGGGTTGCGACGGATCGCTTTGCCTTCGCCACCGTCGGCGGGAAAGCCGGCGGATCATGCGCCCATCGACCATCGTGATTTCCGCCACGATCAATGCCGTCACACTTCGATGCGCAAATATGAGCCAATGACATGATCGATAGGTCAGAGAGATTCGTTTGCCTCGATTGCCGCGATTTGGGGAGTGGATCATGCCACCAGATGCTCACCCATCAACAAGGCCGACCGACCGAGTGCTTGCACCAAGAGAGATCGGAAGGGAGGACAACATCAGAGCCATTGATACTGGTCGATGGTTGCCGCAGAGGACGCCGGACGCACGCCAAGGAAGCGCGTCTTCACGGACGGGAGCGCCGACGCCGAAAGTGGAGCCTCCTGAAGCCAACTTGAGTCGTCATGGCGAACGTGAGCGCCGCCGAGACAGATCTCGTGGGTTTCAAACAAAACTCCACCCAAAACCACATGAAGGGGATCGGAAAACTGCAAATCTCCAACAAGTCGCTAAGACACCGCCCCACGGGGCGCCAACCGTCGGTTCTAAGTCCCACAAGAGAATAGGGGTAGGAATGGAGAGGCAAGATCCTAGGTATGGAGAGTTGTATACGCAAGATGTTTACGCTCAGACCTTTCCTGAGGAAGTAATGCCCCACGCCTTGGAGCCCGAGGCGGTCGACCAGATAGGCGATGAGTTACAGGGTGCTAACTCCTTTACACCGAGGAGGGGATGGCTATAGAGTTCGCCAGCACTCTCCAAATTCTCGCTATGCCGGGACTAAGGTATTAAGATCGAGTTATCGTAACGCCCCACATAAAGTGCTATGATGACCATAAATCCACTTAATGACCGACTGCTGCAGAGGTTGAGTGTCTTAGGTCCTTCGAGTGACCTTCCAGTCGACCGAAGGTGGTTTTTCAAGACATGTCCTAGGAGGGTATTTGGACCGTCCATGACCCTACCCAGGTACATGGCTTCATCACTTAACTCCTTAAGAAAAGTTCTCCAAAAGTTCCATATGAAGGAATCTTTGAAGCATCTAGTCACAAACATTTTGACTGCTTGTGGAGCCAAATGGTCTCCGTGAGTCGATATCCATGTTTCAGCTTAACATCAAGCAAAACCTGATTCCAACAACAGCTATGCGACTAGTTCTTGTGTAGTTGCACCCATTTTTCCATTCTACTTCACTAAACATCTCCATATGAGATCCAATTACTTGTAGGAAATGAAAGAGACCTCGTTATGAGGATGCACTAGGTCCATAGCTCGGACTTTTGTATGTTCTCAAATGCGCTTGTCGAGTGCTCATTAAGAAAGTTTCTATACAAGTTTCTGAACAAACTCCATAAGAAAATTTCTCCAAAGTTCCTATGAAAGAATCCTTTGAAGCATCCGTTGCACAAACATTTTGACTACTTGTGGAGCCAAACCGGCTCCGTATGAGTCAGATATCCATGTTTCAGCTTAACACTCGCAAAACTGATTCCAACAACAAATATGCATCAGTTCTTGTGTAGTTGCACCCATTTTTTCCATTCTACTCACTAAACATCTCCATATGAGATCCAATTACTTAGGAAATGAAAGAGACCTCGTTATGAGGATGCACTAGGTCCATAGCTGGGACTTTGTGTTTGTTTCTAAATGCGCTTGTCGAGTGCTCATTAAGAAAGTTTCTATACAAGTTTTGAACGAACTCCTTAAGAAAAGTTCTCCAAAAGTTCCCTATGAAATAATACTTTGAAGCATCTGGTCGCCACAAACTTTTGCCTACTTGTGGAGCCAAATGGACTCAGATGAGTCAGATATCCATGTTTCGCTTAACACTCGCAAAACTGATTCCAATGACACTTACGTATCACTTTTTATGTAGTTGCACCGATTTTTTCCATTCTACTTCACTAAACATCTCCATATGAGATCCAATTACTTGTAGGTAAATGCAAGAGACCTCGTTATGAGGATGCACTAGGTCCATAGTTGGTACTTCTGTATGTTCTCAAATGCTTTGTCGAGTGCTCATTAAGAAAGTTTCTATACAAGTTTCAACAAACCCATAAGAAATTTTCCAAAAGTTCCCTATGAAAGAATCCTTTGAAGCATCTGGTTGTCACAAACATTTTTACTACTTGTGGAGCCAATCGACTCGTGATGAGTCGATATCCATGTTTCAGCCATCACAAAACTGATTCCAAACAACAGCTATGCATCAGTTCTTGTGTAGTTGCACCGATTTTTTCCATTCTACTTCACTAAACGCTCCATATGAGATCTAATTACTTCTAGGAAATGAAAGAGACTCGGTTATGAGGATGCACTAGGTCCATCGTTGTACTGTGTATGTTCTAAATGCGTTGTCGAGTGCTCATTAAGAAAGTTTCTATTCAAGTTTCGAACAAACTCCTTAAGAAAAGTTCTCCAAAAGTTCCCTATGAAAGAATCCTTGAAGCATATGGTCGCCACAAACGCTTTTGACTACTTGTGGAGCCAAAAGGACTCAGATGAGTCAATATCCATGTTTCAGCAACACCACAAAAAACCATTCCAACGCGCCATGTATCAGTTCTTGTGTAGTTGCACCCATTTTTTCCATTCTACTTCACTAAACATATCCATATGAGATCCAATTACTTGTTGGGAAATGCAAGAGACCTTATGAGGATGCACAAGGTCCATAGCTGACTTTGTGTATGTTCTAAATGCTTGTTGAGTGCTCATTAAGAAAGTTTCTATAAGTTTTCAACTAACTCCATAAGAAAAGTTCTCCAAAAGTTCCCATGAAAGAATCCTGAAGCATTCACAAACATTTTAACTACTTGTGGAGCCAAACGGACTCGTGATGAGACAGATATCCATGTTTCAGCTAACACCGCAAAACTGATTCCAACGAAAGTTACAGATCATTTCTTTGTAGTTGCACTCAATTTTTCCATTCTACTTCACTAAACATCTCCAAATGAGATCCAATTACTTGTAGGAAATGCAAGAGACCTCGGTTATGAGGACGCATTAGGTCCATAGCTCGACTTGTGTATGTTCTCGAAATGCTTTGTCGAGTGCTCATTAAGAAAGTTTCTATAAGTTTCTCGAACTAACTGCTTAAGAAAAGTTCTCCAAAAGTTACCTATGAAAGTATCATTTGAAGCATCTGGTCGTCACAAACGCTTTCACTACTTGTCAAGCCAAATGGACTCAGATGAGTCACATATCCATGTTTTAGTTAACACCGCAAAACTGATTCCACGACAAGCCATGCAGTTCTTGTGTAGTTGCACTCGATTTTTCCATTCTACTTCACTAAACATCTCCATATGAGATCCAATTACTTATAGGGAAATGCAAGAGACTCCTTGTGATGATGCACTAGGTCCATAGGGACTTGTGTATGTTCTCTAAATGCTTTTGTCGAGTGCTCAATAAGAAAGTTTCTATACAAGTTTTTGAACTAACTCCTTAAGAAAAGTTCTCCAAAAGTTCCCTATGAAAGAATACTTTGAAGCATCTGGTCGTCACAAACGTTTTACTACTTTGGAGCCAAAATGGACTCAGATGAATCAGATATCCATGTTTCAGCATCAAGCAAGAAAACTGATTCCAATGACACCATGATTAGTTCTTGTGTAGTTGCACTTGATTTTTTCCATTCTACTTACTAAACATCTCCATATGAGATCCAATTACTTGTAGGCAATTGCAAGAGCCTCAGTTATGAGGATGCACTAGGTCCATAGTTGGGACTTGTGTATGTTCTCGAAATGCTTGTTGAGTGCTCATTAAGAAAGTTTTATACAAGTTTCTAACTAACTCCTAAGAAAAGTTCTCCAAAAGTTCCCTATGAAAGAATTTGAAGCATCTGGTCGTCACAAACGGTTTGACTACTTGTGGAGCCAAACGACTCAGATGAGTCGATATCCTTGTTTCTTAACATCGCAAAAACTGATTCCGAATCTAATACAGACTAGTTCTGTGTAGTTGCACTCAATTTTTACACACTACTTAACTAAACATCTCCATATGAGATCACATTATTTGTAGGAAATGAAAGAGACCTCGTTATGATGATGCACTAGGTCCATAGCTCGACTTTGTGTATGTTCTGAAATGCGCTTGTCGAGTGCTCATTAAGAAAGTTTCTATACAAGTTTCAACAAACCTCTAAGAAAAGGCTTATTCTTTCATTACTCTCTATGTGTTACATTGCCAAGATATTCCATGTGTCAATTTATTTTTGGCTGCAACATTTCATGTTGCGCATTTTCGCATTTACAGTAAGTGATACGTTAGGGTTACGATTTCTACACTCAACTTTGCCGTTGGTGTTGATGGGAATCCACAACCTTGATACTTCCGCTATTTTGGATTGAGGTAATAGTATTTACGTTATTTATACATGTGATTTACCTCTGTTATAAATCCTCGAGTACTGTGTATGTCAGCATACCGATCCAGGGATGACACTTAAGCACAGAGACTTGATCCATTCGGGTCGGGCCGCTACAGTCTGACCGTAGAATAGTGGGTAGGAATGGAGAGGCAAGATCGTAGCTATGGAGTAGTTGTATACGCAAGATGTTTACGAGTTCAGGCCCTTCTCGGAGGAAGTAACAGCCCTATGTCTCGGAGCCCGGAGGTGGTCGATCAGATTATGTGCGTATGAGTTACAGGGTGCGAACCTTTACACCGAGGAGGGGTGGCTTATAGAGTTCGCTGCACCCTCCAGCCCTCAGCTATGCAGGATTAAGGTACATTAAGATTGGGAGTTACCGTAATGTCCCACATAAAGTGCTATGATGACCATAAAGCCACTTAATGATCGACCGCTTATGCGCAGATCGATCAGAGATCTCCGCGTCGAGTGGTTGGCTTCATGGTCGAGTGTCTTCAGGTCCTTCGAGTGGAATCCTTCCAGGTCGAATGAAAGGTGGTTTCTTCAAGAGATGCCCTTGGGGAGGGTATCTTGGACAGGTCCATGACCCTATCCTAGGTACATGGCTTCATCAGTAGCCCCCGAATGGATCGAGGTTTGAGTGGGGAAGGAGTTGAGAACCCTTCCGACCCACTTTTCGTGCGATGAGCATGTCTTGTTCTGGATCAATGAGCTTAGGTAACGACTTCAACTTCTTTTTCAGTCGCCTTGATCCATTCTTTGTATCCGTCGAGTGTGTTTTTCGTACTTGGAGAACTCCGAATGACAGGACGGAGGTAATCTTCTATCTGACGATTTGCTCTGTGGCGCGCGGATTTAGCGGGATTCAAATTTCAGGAAGTGAGCGGGGCGGAGGAAGCGCCATTAATCGTATGGGATAAGGCAGGGACGCCTCGATCTCTGCGCCACCTTTTTCGCCACGTATCGCGCGGGCGATCAGAGCGGATTTGACAGATCGCCTGGCCTACCAAATACCACCGAAGCAACCTCATATAAGGCCCCGGACGGGGTTTTTGAACAAGGCGCCTCATTTTCTCCTCCTTCCCCAGATTTATCCGCCAGATTCGCTTCCACCTCAGCGCCATACATCTCGGCACGCTTCCGGTGGCAATGGTGAAAGAGAAGACGGCAGCTTTGGAGCAGGCGAAGAAGGTGCCGGCGAAAGCGAAGGGAAGGGCGACCAGTCGAGGCGGATCTTCGTCAAGGGCCGGCTTGCCGCAGGGCTGGATCCAGGGCGACTAGATCCGCTCAACGATCCGTCAGAAGGATCTCGACGACATGGACAATAAGGGACGGATCCCCCATGGATCAGCGCGGCTCCCGGGGAAGGAGTCGGAACCGCAACCTCAGGAGGGTGAGTGTGTTCTCTTGGCCACCCATGTTGACCGCGGGTTTTCTCTCGCCACCACCCTTTCTTTCGGGATTTCTGAACTTTTGGGGCATAACTTCACCTCTTCACTCCCAACTCGATCGTATCTCGCTGCTTTCGTGTCTTTGTGCGAATTTCTTGGGTTGCCGGCCTCATTGGGGTCTTTTCAAGCACATTTTCACTTGTCGCCCCTGACGATGAAAAGGCCAATCCGAAAGGACGATAGAACTCAAGTGATTCAGATGTGGGGTCTTGGGGTTCAAATGAGAGGAAAGTTCTTTTCCGCCATGATCTTACCCGAGTCATCTGTGGATGGCAATGACTTGGTTCTACTGCAAGGACCAGCTGTATAAATGACCGGACTCCCTCGCTTTCCATGGATAGAGTGAGCAAGCCATCTTCTTTGAAGGTGATCCCAAGAGAAGGCGCAGTGAAGGTGTTGGTCGAACGATAGTCCAGCTTTCATCCGAGACGGGTGATCGGCATGGATCTCTTGGAGGTCTTCCTCCAACGACGATCCAGCCGCTTCAAGCTCGAGACCATCCAATGTGGTTGTACTGCACCGACGACACCACTCGGATCCACCCGGAGGAGGTCGAGGATGCCATGCTGGAAAGGTGTCCGCGAGCATCACAGAAACAAGGACAACCTCGAGGAGCCAGAGGATTCTCCACTCGACCACCATAATGGTAGACAAGGTCCTTCCTCGCATCTTTGATCGTGATCTCGCTTTCTCCATCTTGTTTGCTTAAAATCGGTCGACTGACTTTTTGTCTTGTTTGTTGTCTTCTGTGCCACTACCGAGATGTACTGATGCCCAATGGGGCGCAAGAACAGGTCGAGGAGGAGGAGGGGAGCGGAGGTGAAAGCCGGAGGAATGGCAACTGATGGTGAGGAGGACGAAGACGACGCACAGCCCGGCGACGAGGAGGAGGAGGAAGAAGTCGACCTCCTCGCATGGAAAGGCGATCCAAGCTCATCCATGACCTCGCGGTCGAAGCGCGCAAGGCTACCGCTACCGTCAAGCAGTCAACGAACGCCTCAGACGATTTACTCTCCGCGCCGATCGAAAAAGCGCCAAGCAACCCCGAAGCGACGCCATCAAAGCCGGCGAAGGCTTTGCCCAATATGAGGATGGCCATTCCCACCATTTCCGGCAATGAGAACTTGTGTTTTCTTGTTTAGCATGGACATACTTTTCGCTGACTTGTTGATCGATCAACTGATTTCTAAAATCTGCAGCTGCTACCTCCGAGACCTCACCAGAACGAAGACCAGGAAATGGAAGATGCTGCCACCTCTAACCTTGGTATGATCTCCGTAGTTTCGCTTTTGGTCGATTGATTTCGCTTAACTTTGAATCTTTCCTCAGAGTCCTCCTCATGTCATTGATCTCCCGATGATGACGATGAGGCGCCACCGAGGCGGAGGAGGAATAAAAGGCGCTCACCGGCAAGATCGCCAGTTGTATCGCCTCGAGACGCTGGTTCATGAGGGTGGCAACATCACTCGGACTTCGTGGTCTTTCGCAGTGTCACCGACGAGTGTCCGACCTTCATCGTCGACCATCGATCCGCTTCTCCTTTTCGCCACACACCACGCCCCAGAGGACCAAGTGGTGCTGCTAAGGAAGCTATACGCCGTGGGGATCATGATGGAGCAAGTCAAGGTGGTCCGGGAAGCCAGCCAGCGGCCTATGATGCTAGTTTCAGCTCTTCGTAACAACGCCCGTGTTAGTTGGTCACCGCTTGTTCTTAGGATATGCTACTTGAAAACTCTTCTTCAAGATTCAGATTCGACACCCACCGGGTGTGTCGATTGAATTTTTGGATTGGTGGGGCACGCTGAGTGCACCCACCGGGTGTAGTCCCCGAGACTATGGTGGATCACGGCAATGATCGTAGTCTTTATACTTTAAATTTCTTTGCTAACTTCTTCACTCGGTCTGGTCGGACCATGTCGAATGGAATCTTAAACCGTGGGGCATCGCTGAGTGCACCTACCGGTGTAGTCCCCGAGATTATGGTCGATCACCGGCAATGGGCTAAAGTCTGAAGTACTTTTTTTTAGATCATGATGATACCGCATGATCACGACGCTAGCTATGGTTTAGGATCATAACCTTTTGCCTCTTTCGTCGATCGATCGAACCGAAGTCGGTAAAACCAGTGGGGCACGCTGAGTGCACCCATCGGTGTAGTCCCCTAGACTACTATTGAATATTTTGATTTGGATGTAGTCTTAGAAACGCTATGATTTTTTTTCTTAGTCGCCGAAGCAACCTATCTTTGATGTCCGTCGATTGACTCTTCAAGAAATCCTCATGAGCTTGTGGCTCGCTATACTGAATTGAAAACAAACAGATCCAGCTCAACCTTGACTTAAAGCTTGCTCAGAGAACTTGCATAAGGCGAGACGACTACAAAAGGTATGGCTAGTGAGAACTTGACGATCGCCTTTGTCTTTCTGCCCATTCCTAATTCTGATCTCATTGTCATTTTGCGCATAAAATGGAGGAGGCTCAAGAAGAAGGATCATGACTTTGCCGAGGCGCAGAAAGTGGCTTTGATAAAACAAAGCTCATGGAAGAAAAACTGGCTTCACCGGTAAACTTGAAGAAGAGAATGCCAATCTGAAAGTTGCCTCGACGCGCCAACAAGGAGGTTAGCCGATCAAGAATGACAAGATAGCTCGAGTGACAATGTCAAGAATCAAGGGAAGAGGAACGATCCGAGGCTTATCTAGGAGGGCTCGCCAAGAAGTTATTCCTCATGCTTGAAGGTAATCCTCCTATCCGATCGACTTGTTATCACCGACTCATCATAGAACCATTAGCTTGAACTCGAAAGGCGCTTATGCAATTCCGCCGTAACTTCGAGGAGGAGACTAGTCGAGTGGAGACAAGCCCGACCCCATTAACTCTCCCCGTGAAGGATGAAGCCGCTATGAACGTGTTCGACCGGAGTCTCGTGTTGCCGTGTGGTGGACTACCTCGCCGATCAAGGTTGCGTGTCGCTAATCGACTCGACACTCGCCGTGAGACGCTTCAAAATGACCTCGAAGTCTTTAATGACTCGTCTGAATGACGCTCTGTGTCGAAAGTGCAGGAATGGAAAAGTCTTCACCAGTGTGGTGCCGATGTTGCTCACATCGGGTCCGTGTTCACCGCAAGGAGGCGTGAGAGGAACAGCTTACGCCCATCAAAGTTGCCAATACCAAGAAGTACGACTTCCAATCTTTCATGGAGACCTTCATTGCTGCTGCCACCCGGATTGCTGATGGAATCGACCGACCAGTTTGTCGCGCTTTCCAGCCTCCTCCACCCGAGGAGTAAAAACTTCTATGTTTCGCCTTGAATTTGCCTCGAATGCCGAGTGGTTTTGTAACCGATAACTTTTACAGTGCTTGACGCTCGAGCACTTACGAATCCGTGAGGATGTTATCTCAACTTGGCTTATCATTGAATATGCTTTCATTTGCCTTCGAGCTTAACTTTGCTCTTCACTGAATATACTTCAAAGGCTTGAGACGCAGCTCTGGGTGGAGAATTCAATGACCTGCACTTCATCGTTTTGCAGTAGGGATGAAGCACAGATTGCAAATGACCCACGCCCTTGTTGATCGGGATGGAGTGCATGTTGTACTTGTGGTGAAGCTCCAAAGGAGAAGGTAGCAATCGACCTGCACCTCGCTGCCTTTATGGATCGGAACGGATTTCATACTCAAAGTAGCATCGACTACAGCTAAGCCTCCGAGTGGGAGGGTTGCTTCACACTCTGAGGATTTTAAACACTTAGGCGTAGTACTTGACTGCAGCTAAGCCCCCGAGTGGGAGGTTTGCTCTCCACTGTAGGATTTTAAATACTTAGGCGAGCATCGGACTGCATCTAAGCCCCGAGTGGGAGGTTTGCTTCCACTGTAGGATTTCAAATACTTAGGCTAGCATCGACTGCACTAAGCCCCCGAGTGGGAGGTTTGCTTCCACTGTAGTAGGATTTCAAATACTTACGCGAGTACCGGATCAGTAGCTAAGCCCCGAGTGGGAGGTTTGCTCTCCACTGTAGGATTTTAAATACTTAGGCTAGCATCGGATCAGTAGTTAAGCTCCCGTGGGAGGTTTGCTCTCCACTGTAGGATTTTTGTATGAAGCTTCAAGGAGAGGGCAGCAATGACCTGCACCTCGTCAGTCCTTGCAAAGTGTACATTGTATTAAATACTTAGGCGAGCATCGGATCTGCAGCTAAGCCTCCGAGTGGGAGGCTGGCTCTGCCACTCCGTGAGGATTTTAAACACTTAGGCGAGTACTTGACTGCAGCTAAGCCTCCGAGTGGAAGGCTGGCTCACCACTCAAGAGGATTTTAAACACTTAGGCGAGTACTTGACTGCAGCTTAAGCCCCGAGTGAGAGGCTGGCTCACCACTGTAGGATTTTAAACACTTAGGCGAGTACTTGGACTGCAGCTAAGCCCCCGATTGGGAGGCTGGCTCACCACTCGGTAGGATTTTCAAGTACTTAGGAGAAACGGGTTTGCAGCTAAGCCCCCGAGTGTGAGGCTGATTCACCACTCGGTAGGGATTTTTTTTACAAACTTAGGCGAAACGGATTCGCAGCTAAGCCACCCACTTGGGGGGTTTCATGTAAACAAAAAGTAATAACAATCATCGGAAAGTTATAACATTCTTGTCTTCGATAAACAAACTACAGAGGTACTTTTCTTACATCTCATCCGAGTGAGTACTTAAGTAAAAAGGCAGAGCAGCTCAAGATTCCAAGCTCGAGGCTCATCAATCTGGCGCCGACGTTGTAAAGATGGTATGCTCCATTGTGGAGATCTCTCGTGACGATGAAGGACCTTCCCAAGTGGGAGCGAGCTTGTGGGTTTCGTTGATCCACTTTGAGGACTAAGTCTCCTTCTTGGAAGGCTCGACTCTTCACATTTCTAGCATGGAATCGACGCAAGTCCTGCTGATAGATAGTCGAGCGGATCAGGCCATCTCTCTCTCTTCTAGGAGGTCGATCGCATCTTGCCGGGCTTGTTCCGCTTCATCTTCGAGTAGAGTTCGACTCGAGGTGCATTGTGAAGGTGTCACTCGATGTAACTGCTTCAGCTCCATAGACCGTAAAGAATGGAGTTCTCCCAATGACCGATTAGGAGTGGTCCTCAATCACCAAAGAACTGATGGAAGTTCGTCGACCCACGCCTCCGCTGCATGCTTGAGATCACGATCAACCGGGTTTTAGTCCTTTGAGAATTAGACCGCTTGCTTGTTCTCGCTTGTCCATTCGACCGGGTGAGCAATCAAGCATAATCGACTCAAGGTTTTGAGAGGCGCAAAAGGCTTTGAATTTGTCGAATCAAGTTTGACCCATTGTCGCTGATGATGCTATGCGAACTCCATATCTGAATATCAACTCTCCGATGAAACCGATAGCAGGCACGACGAGATTCTTGATAGGCTTAGCTTCGATCCACTTAGTAAACTTGTCGATCGCCACTAGCAAGTGAGTGAAGCCGCCCCGCCAGCTTCTCGCTGGTCCAATCATATCCAATCCCCAAACAGCAAAGGGCCGACGAGTGGAATGGTCTTCAAGGCTGAGGCGGTTTGTGTGACATATTGAACAGAATCGACATCCTTCACACTTGTCGACTATTTCCTTTGCCATTTCATTTGCTTTTGGTCAAGAGAATCCCGCCAAGATGCTTTAGCCACAATGGTCCGAGAGGACACATGATGACCACAGTCCCCGAGTGGATATCATCAAGAATTATCTCGACCTTCTTCCGTGTTATACATTTCGGCCGACTCCAACAAGGCTTTCTCTCAGTATAACCGTCCCTTGATCACAAGAATGCCTTGGATCGGCGGACGATCCGTCGAGCCTCTTCTTTGTTCTCCGGAGCTCTTTCCTTAGGATATACGCGATGTACGGCATCGTCTGGCCGGGAGTGATGACCATGACTTCCATGATCGGTCAACCACACCGGGACCTCAACTTCACGGATCAGTGACACTTTTGGCTGTGGGGCTTCTTCGGTGAAAGGATCCTCTTGAACTGACGGTGTGGATGTGCTCCAAAACACATTATCGGGAATGGCTTCCTCTGGACCCTATTTTCGCCAAATCATCAACAGCTTGATTTTTCAATGGGTATATGATGAAGCTCTAACCCTCAAATTTCTTCTCTAGCTTTCATCGCATTGCAAGAGCTACCATGGTGGGCTTCGACGCCCCACTCCTTCATCACTTGATTAACCACCGATCTGAGTCGCCATAGACCATGAGGCGACGGACGCCGAGTGAAATGGCCATACGCAACCCATACAAAAGTGCTTCAGATTCTGCTTCATAGTTGGAAGAATCAAAGTGAATCTGGAGCACATATCCGAGCTTATCTCCTCGGGGAAACCAACACTACCTCAAAGACCGAACTGCTTCAAAGATCTTGGAACCATCAAAGAACATGGTCCAAAGGTTCGAGTGAACTTGAGTCAGTAGTTGCTATTCAATCCACTCGGCGATGAAATCTGCTATCGCTTGGGACTTGATGGCTTTTGCCTCAAACTTGATATCAAGAGGAAGGAGCTCAATCGCCTATTTCGCCACTCGACCAGCTTGCATATCTCACAGTGTAATCTCCGACAATGGGGCGTCACGACGATCGAATGGAATGGTCAAGTAATGAGCAACCTTCTTCGTGGTCATATAAATCCCATAAACAAGCTTCGATAATGAGGATATCTTTGCTTTGATGGGGTCAATACTCGTAAAGATAATATATCGGGCGCTGAACTTTGAAGGCTTTTCCTTCTTCTTCTCGCCGACCGTAAGTATCAGATCGTCGACTTTTCCTGTGGCTGCAATGTAAAGCAGCAAAGGCTCTTTGCTGATTGGGGCAGCAAGCACCGGTTGGTGGAGAGCAGAGCTTTAGCTCGCAAACGCTGCATCAGCTTCGGAGTCCACTAACTTGTCCGATTTCTTCATCACGGTAAAGAGGCAATGCCTTTTCACCGAGACGAGATGAATCGACTTAAAGCGCCAAGCATCCAAAGAAGCTTCGACATCGTGCACACGCATGTATGCTTCATTCGAGTATAGTACCAACTTTTATGGGTTACGCCGATTCCTCGCTCGAAACGAAAACCGAGTAACTTTCCGCCAGAACTCCAATGTGCACTTTGATGGATTAAGCTTGATATCATACCTCCCGAGATTAGCAAATGTTTCAGCAAGGTCATTCAACAGGTCGGAACTTTCCGTGATTTGATCATAATATCATCCATGTATGCTTCCACATTCGACCGATTTGAGTGAGCAAACACTTCAATCATCCTCATGAACGGGCTCGCATTCTTGAGGCCGAATGGCATGGTGACATAATGTAAACCAATGGAGTGATGAAAGCTGTTTTGATCTCGCGGTCCATACAGACGGATCTGATGGTAACCGAATAGGCGCCTAAAAAGACAATCCGCCACATCCCGCAATGAGTCGACTATTTGGTCGATGCGGGAGAGGAAAATGATCTTTCGGCAGGCCTGATTGATATGTTTGAAGTCGATGCACATGCGGCGACTTGTCCTTCTCGGGACCATGACCACATTGGCGAGCCACTGGAGTGGTAAATATCTCGGATAAACTCTGCTGCTAAGAGCCGATCCACCTCCTCGCCAATGGCCTTTCTTCTTCGGACGGCGGACCGTCAAGATGTTCTTTGACAGTGTTTAACTTTTGGGTCGACCAGAGATTTATGCTCACCAGCCCTCTGAACACCCGACATGTCAAGCCAGGCTTCCATGCGAAGATGTCCTGCTCACGGAGGAACCGGATGAGCGCTTCTTCCTATTTGGAGTCGAGTGTTGTTGAGATATGGGTCGGAGCAGCATTGGGGTCGGTCGGTGAATGTGAATCGTTTCGCCTCACCGACGATCAAATGCTGATTCCGTATGGCTTCTTGGCTCGCAACAAATCACTGGTCTGCAGCTTCTCGGTATTCTTGCAGCTCTACCATCGCCATCCGAGCATCAGCGATCTTAGAGCCTTTCAAAACACTCTTCGCTTTCTTTCGATTACCAAAGGATGTTGATCGCACCTTTGGGACCTCGCATCTTCGCTTGAGGTATACATAACATGGTCGAGCCATGAAACGTGCATACACCGCCTTCCTGTAATAGCGTGATAAGCACTCGAAATCCACGACCTCAAAGGTCAACTTTTCTTTACGAAAATTCTTGGAATCACCAAAAACCACATCTAGAGCAATTTGGCCGAGTGACTCAGCCTTCTTTCCGTGAATGACCCATGGAAGCTCATGTTGTCGGTGCTGTCTCGACATCGGAATGCCCATCCCTTTCAATGTCTCTCGTGATACAAGATGTTCAAAGCATCGCCACCATCCATCAAGACTTTAGTTAGTCGAGTGCCTTCGACGACCGGGTCGACCACCAAAGCTTGCCTCCCTGTGGGTGGCTAAAAGGCCGGGTGATCGACCGTCGAACGTGATGGCGGTCCGAGACCATTTCAATAATTGGGTGTCGCCGAGCGACCATATTCACCTCTCGGTTGATAACTTTAAATCGACTTTTGCTTTCAACGCTATAAAAAATCATCAAGGTGGAATTGACCGGGGTATCCACCATCACTATCTTCCTTGTCCTCAACTTTGTCCGACTCCTTTCCTTATCCTTGGGCTGCTTCCGAACCGCTGAATCAAGAGCCGACATCGTCGAGTGGTATGCTTCGTAAATGAGTTTACCTCTTCATCTTTCTTCGTGAATGTGATATGGCAAGTCCAATACATCATTTCCATCTTGGTCTTTCACCTTTTGGGGTTCCAAGGTCCCTTGATTTCCCTTGAACTTTCCTCGAGTCACGCCAAGGCTTCTCCAGAGCAGCTGGCTCGGCTTTCCGCTTCGCTCCGACCGAGTTCCTCCCCGATTTCATTAGCGGTTGACTTGTACTTGCCACTCCGAGCCAATCCTCTTCTTCACCATTACGCATTTGGTGGCAATTCCATCATTCGACTTAGGGTCATGTCTCCGTCCGATCAATTTCAAACTTAACTCTCTCGTTTAGCACCTTCCTTGAAGGCATGATCGCCTGATGATCGATACATTCTCATCGTGGTGATGCAATGTGATCCATCTCGATGTAATCCTCGAGTTTCATTCGACTTTTGCACACACGATCGCAACTCACAACCGTGGCTGGCCGCTTGCAAGTTCCTTCAAAAACTCGACAAACACTCGGCAAGATCTTCCCAAGTGTAAATGCTGCTGGTGCTAACCGATTCAACCATGTTCGCCGAGCCTCCAACATAAGAGGCAGGTGTTTCATGGCCACTTCATCGCTGTCGCCGCCAATCTGAACAGCCACTCGGTAGTCCTCGCCAAGTATCCGCTTGACTCACCAAAGAACTTATCGACTCCACCGCCAACCTGGTTGGGAGGAATCACCGCGCCCCGATGGCTCGCTAAAACACTCGTCCTAAGACGGTACTCACGTCTGGTGGGCACATCTCTGTCAAGGCCTTCTCGGTGAGCTCGTTCGCCGACCAAACCTTGAACGATAATGGATCTCGATCAAAGCCTCGGTTCCCCGGTGTCGATCGAATCCTTCGCCCAACACCGTGATGGCGCTCGCCATCCTCATTGCCGAGGCGCCAGATGACCCACCCCTTGGGGAGGAGGGCACTCGACATCGATCATCACGATCGAATCGGTCCTCATATCGATCACGCCGCCTCCATGTCCTCACGCCGGGGCGATCTTGGGCTATGAGTCGATCGATCAGTATTCGCAGCGACGGATCTGCTGTGAATCCTATTCCGCGATCGCGATACAGCTGAATTTTGATCTCCCGCTGCCCGGAGTAAATCTCGATCCAGAAGTAAGCCTCCGCCAGCCTCGATCGAAGGCTGGATCGACTCGCTATACGGGCTGCAGCTGCTAGATTCTGAATTGAGTTCGATATACCGAGTCGGTTGTGGAAAGAGTTGACGCCGATCGACGACGGACCTGCTTGTCGCTATTGCTCATCGAGCACTCGCTGGAGATTTTCCAGTCGAGTGCACTCAGCCAAGTTGGCCGAACGTGCGTCTTCTAAGGCACATGCCTCGGGGGTTTCTCCAATGATAGGAGTGTGAAGTGCATCCATGTTCCGGCGACGAAGCTCCTCTCTCTGCAGCTAAGTGAGTGGCTCAGGCAAGTACTCTTCATGGGCTTATGACGGATCGCTTTGCCTTCGCCACCGCCGGGCGCTGGGAAAGCCGGGCGATCATGTGGCCCATCGACCATCGTGACTTCCGCCACCGGATCACCGCTGTCACACTCGGATGCGTCTTCGCGAGCCACCGATGATCGAATAGGTCAGAGAGATTCGTCGGGCTCGATTGCCGCGACTTGGGGAGTGGACGACTGGCGGGCCACCGCATGCCTCACCCACCGCTGAAGCGTCGACCGACCGGAGTGCTTGCACCAGCGAGAGACTGGAAGGGAGGACAACACAGGAGCCGATTGATACTGGGTCGATGGTTGCCGCAGGAGGACGCCGCGGACGCACGCGCTGAAGTGCGCGTTCGCGGGACGGGAGCGCCGACGCCGAAAGTGGAGCCTCCTCAAGCCAACTTGAGTCGTCGGCGATGAACGTGAGCGCCGCCGAGACAGATCTCGTGGTTTCAAACAAAACTCCACCGAAACCATGATGAAGGGGATCGGAAAACTGCAACTTCTCCAACAAGTCGCTAAGACACCTGCCCCACGGTGGCGCCAAACCGTCGTGGTTCTAAGTCCGACAAGAGAATAGGGGTAGGAATGGAGAGGCAAGATCCTAGGTATGGAGTAGTTGTATACGCAAGATGTTTACGCTGCTCAGACCTTCTCTGAGGAAGTAACAGCCCCACGCCTTGGAGCCCGGAGGCGGTCGACGGTATTATGTGCGATGAGTTACAGGGTGCGAACCTTTACACCGAGGAGGGATGGCTTATAGAGTTCGCCAGCACCCTCCAAATTTCTCGCTATGCCGGACTAAGGTACATTAAGATCGGGAGTTACTGGTAACGTCCCACATAAAGTGCTATGATGACCATAAAATCCACTTAATGACCGACCGTTTGCGTGCAGAGGTTGAGTGTCTTTAGGTCCTTCGAGTGGACTCCTTCCAGGTCGACTGAAAGGTGGTTTCTTCAAGACATGTCCTAGGGGAGGGTATCTTGGACCGGTCCATGACCCTACCCTAGGTACATGGCTTCATCACGAACTCCTTAAGAAAAGTTCTCCAAAAGTTCCATATGAAGGAATCCTTTGAAGCATCTAGTCGTCACAAACATTTTGACTGCTTGTGGAGCCAAAATGGTCTCCGTGTGAGTCAGATATCCATGTTTCAGCTTAACATCAAAGAAAAACTGATTCCAACAACAAGCTATGACTAGTTCTTGTGTAGTTGCACTCGATTTTTCCATTCTACTTCACTAAACATCTCCATATGAGATCCAATTACTTGTAGGAAATGAAAGAGACCTCGTTATGAGGATGCACTAGGTCCATAGCTCGGACTTTTGTATGTTCTCAAATGCGCTTGTCGAGTGCTCATTAAGAAAGTTTCTATACAAGTTTCTGAACAAACTCCATAAGAAAATTTCTCCAAAAGTTCCCTATGAAAGAATCCTTTGAAGCATCTGGTTGCCGCAAACATTTTGACTACTTGTGGAGCCAAACCGGCTCCGTATGAGTCGATATCCATGTTTCAGCTTAACATCAAGAAAACTGATTCCAACAACAAGCATGACTAGTTCTTGTGTAGTTGCACTCGATTTTTCCATTCTACTTCACTAAACATCTCCATATGAGATCCAATTACTTTAGGAAATGAAAGAGACCTCGTTATGAGGATGCACTAGGTCCATAGCTGGGACTTTGTGTTTGTTCTCGAAATGCGTTTGTCGAGTGCTCATTAAGAAAGTTTCTATACAAGTTTTTGAACGAACTCCTTAAGAAAAGTTCTCCAAAAGTTCCCTATGAAATAATACTTTGAAGCATCTGGTCGTCACAAACGTTTTGCCTACTTGTGGAGCCAAAATGGACTCCGTATGAGTCAGATATCCATGTTTCAGTTAACACTGCGCAAAACTGATTCCGAATGACACTTACAGACTACTTTTTATGTAGTTGCACTCGATTTTTTCCATTCTACTTCACTAAACATCTCCATATGAGATCCAATTACTTGTAGGTAAATGCAAGAGACCTCGGTTATGAGGATGCACTAGGTCCATAGTTGGTACTTCGTGTATGTTCTCGAAATGCGTTTGTCGAGTGCTCATTAAGAAAGTTTCTATACAAGTTTCTGAACAAACTCCATAAGAAATTTTCTCCAAAAGTTCCCTATGAAAGAATCCTTTGAAGCATCTGGTTGTCACAAACATTTTTACTACTTGTGGAGCCAAATCGACTCAGATGAGTCGATATCCATGTTTCAGCTTAACATCAAGCAAAACTGATTCCAAACAACAAAGCATGCATCAGTTCTTGTGTAGTTGCACTCGATTTTTCCATTCTACTTCACTAAACGCTCCATATGAGATCTAATTACTTCTAGGAAATGAAAGAGACCTCGTTATGAGGATGCACTAGGTCCATCGCTGGTACTTCGTATGTTCTCGAAATGCGCTTGTCGAGTGCTCATTAAGAAAGTTTCTATTCAAGTTTCTGAACAAACTCCTTAAGAAAAGTTCTCCAAAAGTTCCCTATGAAAGAATCCTTTGAAGCATATGGTCGTCACAAACGTTTTGACTACTTGTGGAGCCAAAAGGACTCAGATGAGTCAAATATCCATGTTTCAGCTTAACATCACAAAAAACTGATTCCGAACTACGCCACATGCATCAGTTCTTGTGTAGTTGCACCGATTTTTTCCATTCTACTTCACTAAACATATCCATATGAGATCCAATTACTTGTTGGGAAATGCAAGAGACCTCGGTTATGAGGATGCACAAGGTCCATAGCTCAGACTTTGTGTATGTTCTCGAAATGCGTTTGTTGAGTGCTCATTAAGAAAGTTTCTATACAAGTTTCTCAACGAACTCCATAAGAAAAGTTCTCCAAAAGTTCCCTATGAAAGAATCCTTTGAAGCATCTGGTCGTCACAAACATTTTAACTACTTGTGGAGCCAAAACGGACTCCGTATGAGACAGATATCCATGTTTCAGTTAACACTGCGCAAAACTGATTCCGAACGAAAGTTACAGACTATTTCTTTTGTAGTTGCACTCAATTTTTTCCATTCTACTTCACTAAACATCTCCAAATGAGATCCAATTACTTGTAGGGAAATGCAAGAGACCTCGGTTATGAGGACGCATTAGGTCCATAGCTCGGACTTTGTGTATGTTCTCGAAATGCGTTTGTCGAGTGCTCATTAAGAAAGTTTCTATAGAAGTTTCTGAACGAACTGCTTAAGAAAAGTTCTCCAAAAGTTACCTATGAAAGTATCATTTGAAGCATCTGGTCGTCACAAACGTTTTCACTACTTGTCAAGCCAAAATGGACTCCGTATGAGTCACATATCCATGTTTTAGTTAACACTGCGCAAAACTGATTCCGAACGACAGTTACAGACCAGTTCTTGTGTAGTTGCACTCGATTTTTTCCATTCTACTTCACTAAACATCTCCATATGAGATCCAATTACTTATAGGGAAATGCAAGAGACCTCGGTTATGATGATGCACTAGGTCCATAGCTGGGACTTTGTGTATGTTCTCGAAATGCGTTTGTCGAGTGCTCAATAAGAAAGTTTCTATACAAGTTTTTGAACGAACTCCTTAAGAAAAGTTCTCCAAAAGTTCCCTATGAAAGAATACTTTGAAGCATCTGGTCGTCACAAACGTTTTTACTACTTGTGGAGCCAAAATGGACTCCGTATGAATCAGATATCCATGTTTCAGTTAGCACTGCGCAAAACTGATTCCGAATGACAGCTACAGATTAGTTCTTGTGTAGTTGCACTTGATTTTTTCCATTCTACTTTTACTAAACATCTCCATATGAGATCCAATTACTTGTAGGCAATTGCAAGAGCCCTCAGTTATGAGGATGCACTAGGTCCATAGTTGGGACTTTGTGTATGTTCTCGAAATGCGTTTGTTGAGTGCTCATTAAGAAAGTTTCTATACAAGTTTCTGAACGAACTCCTTAAGAAAAGTTCTCCAAAAGTTCCCTATGAAAGAATTCTTTGAAGCATCTGGTCGTCACAAACGGTTTGACTACTTGTGGAGCCAAACGGACTCAGATGAGTCGATATCCTTGTTTCAGCTTAACATCACAAAACTGATTCCAACGACGCTATGCATAGTTCTTGTGTAGTTGCACTCAATTTTTTACACACTACTTAACTAAACATCTCCATATGAGATCACATTATTTGTAGGGAAATGAAAGAGACCTCGGTTATGATGATGCACTAGGTCCATAGCTCGGACTTTGTGTATGTTCTTGAAATGCGTTTGTCGAGTGCTCATTAAGAAAGTTTCTATACAAGTTTCTGAACAAACTCCTTAAGAAAAGTTGTCCAAAAGTTGCCTATGAAAGAATCCTTTGAAGCATCTGGTCGTCACAAACGTTTTGACTACTTGTGGAGCCAAAACGGACTCCGTATGTGTCAGATATCCATGTTTCAGCTTAACCTCACAAAAAACTGATTCCAAACGACACTATGCATTAGTTCTTGTGTAGTTGCACTCGATTTTTTCTATTCTACTTCACTAAATATCTCAATATGAGATCCAATTACTTGTAGGGAAATGCAAGAGACATCAGTTATGAGTATGCACTAGGTCCATAGCTGGGACTTTGTGTATGTTCTCGAAATGCGTTTTCGAGTGCTCATTAAGAATGTTTCTATACAAGTTTCTGAACGAACTCCTTAAGAAAAGTTCTCCAAAAGTTCCCTATAAAAGAATCCTTTGAAGCATATGGTCGTCACAAATGTTTTGAATACTTGTGGAGCCTAAACGGACTCCGTATGTGTCAGATATCCATGTTTCAGTTAACACTGCGCAAAACATATTTCGAACGATAGTTACAGACTAGTTCTTGTGTAGTTGCACTCAATTTTTTTCCATTCTACTTCACTAAACATCTCCATATGAGATCCAATTACTTGTAAGGAAATACAAGAGATCTTGGTTGTGATGATGCACTAGGTCCATAGCTCGGACTTTGTGTATGTTCTCGGAATGCGTTTGTCGAGTGCTCATTAAGAAAGTTTCTATACAAGTTTCTTAACAAACTGCTTAAGAAAAGTTCTCCAAAAGTTCCCTATGAAAGAATCTTTTGAAGCATCTGGTCGTCACAAATGTTTTGACTACTTGTGGAGCCAAAACAGACTCCGTATGAGTCAGATATCCATGTTTCAGTTAACACTACGCAATATTGATTCCGAACGACAGTTACAGACTAGTTCTTGTGTAGTTGCACTCGATTTTTTCCATTCTACTTCACTAAACATCTCCATATGAGATCCAATTACTTGTAGGGAAACAGAAGAGACCTCAGTTACGAGGATGCACTACGTCCATAGCTGGGACTTTGTGTATGTTCTCGACATGCGTTTGTTGAGTGCTCATTAAGAAAGTTTCTATACAAGTTTCTGAACGAACTCCTTAAGAAAAGTTCCCCTAAAGTTCCCTATGAAAGAATCCTTTGAAGCATCTGGTCGTCACAAAGTTTTGACAACTTGTGGAGCCAAAACGGACTCCGTATGAGTCAGATATCCATGTTTCAGTTAACACTACACAAAACTGATTCCGAACAACAGTTACAGAATAGTTCTTGTGTAGTTGCACTCGTTTTTTTCCATTCTACTTCACTAAACATATCCATATGAGATCCAATTACTTGTTGGGAAATGCAAGAGACCTCGGTTATGAGGATGCAGTAGGTCCATAGCTGGGACTTTGTGTATGTTCTCGAAATGCGTTTGTCGAGTGCTCATTAAGAAAGCTTCTATACAAGTTTCTGAATGAACTCCTTAAGAAAAGTTCTCCAAAAGTTACCTATGAAAGAATCCTTTGAAGCATCTGGTCGTCACAAACGTTATGACTACTTGTGAAGCCAAAACGGACTCCGTATGAGTCACATATCCATGTTTCAGCTTAACATCACAGAAACCGATTCTCGAACGAAAGTTACGCATAGTTCTTGTGTAGTTGCACTCGATTTTTTCCATTCTACTTCACTAAACATCTCCATATGAGATCCAATTACTTGTAGGGAAATGCAAGAGACCCTGGTTATGAGGATGCACTAGGTCCATTGCTCGGACTTTGTGTATGTTCTCGAAATGCGTTTGTCGAGTGCTCATTAAGAAAGTTTCTATACAAGTTTCTGAACGAACTCCTTAACAAAAGTTCTCCAAAAGTTCCCTATGAAAGAATCCTTTGAAGCACCTGGTTGTCACAAACGTTTTGACTACTTGTGGAGCCAAAACGGACTCCGTATGAGTGAGATATCCATGTTTCAGCTTAACACACAAAAACTGATTCCAATGACAAGCATGACTAGTTCTTGTGTAGTTGCACTCAATTTTTTCCATTCTACTTCACTAAACATCTCCATATGAGATCCAATTACTTGTAGGGAAATGTTAGAGACCTCGGTTATGAGGATGCACTAGGTCTATAGGTGGGACTTTGTGTATGTTCTCGAAATGCGTTTGTCGAGTGCTCATTAAGAAAGTTTCTATACAAGTTTCTGAACGAACTCCTGAAGAAAAGTTCTCCAAAAGTTCCCTATGAAAGAATACTTTGAAGTATCTGGTCGTCACAAACATTTTGACTACTTGTGGAGCTGAAACGGACTCCTTATGAGTCAGATATCCATGTTTCAGTTAACACTGCGCAAAACTGATTCCGAACGACAATTACAGACTAGTTCTTGTGTAGTTGCACTCGATTTTTTCCATTCTACTTCACTAAACATCTCCGTATGAGATAAAATTACTTGTAGGGAAATGCAAGAGACCTCGGTTATGAGGATGCGCTAGGTCCATAGCTGGGACTTTGTGTATGTTCTCGAAATGTGTTTGTCAAGTGCTCATTAAGACAGTTTCTATACAAGTTTTTGAACGAACTCCTTAAGAAAAATTCACCAAAAGTTCCCTATGAAAGAATCCTTTGAAGCATCTGGTCGTCACAAACGTTTTGACAACTTGTGGAGCCAAAACGGACTCCGTATGAGTCATATATCCATGTTTCAGTTAACACCGCACAAAACTGATTTTGAATGACAGTTACAGACTAGTACTTGTGTCGTTGCACTCGATTCTTTTCCATTCTACTTCACTAAACATCTCCATAAGAGATCCAATTACTTGTAGGGAAATGCAAGAGACCTCGGTTATGAGGATGCACTAGGTCCATAGCTGGGACTTTGTGTGTGTTCTCGAAATGCGTTTGTCGAGTGCTCATTAATGAAGTTTCTATACAAGTTTCTGAACGAACTCCTTAAGAAAAGTTCTCCAAAAGTTCCCTATGAAAGAATCCTTTGAAGCATCTGGTCGTCACAAATGATGTGACTACTTGTGGAGCCAAAACGGACTCGTATGAGTCGATATCCATGTTTCAGCTTAACATCAAAAACTGATTCCGAACGACGCTATGCACTAGTTCTTGTGTAGTTGCACTCGATTTTTTCCATTCTACTTCACTTAACATCTCCATATGAGATCCAATTACTTGTAGGGAAATGCAAGAGACCTTGGTTATGAGGATGCACTAGGTCCATAGTTGGGACTTTGTGTCTGTTCTCGAAATGCGTTTGTCGAGTGCTCATTAAGAAATTTCTATACAATTTTTGAACGAACTCGTTAAGCAAAGTTCTCCAAAAGTTCCCTATGAGAGAATCCTTTGAAGCATCTAGTCGTCACAAACGTTATGACAACTTGTTGAGCCGAAACAGACTCCGTATGAGTCAGATATCCATGTTTCAGTTAACACTGCGCAAAACTGATTCCGAATGACAGTTACAGACTAGTTCTTGTGTAGTTTCACTCGATTTTTTTCATTCTAGTTCACTAAACATCTCCATATGAGATCCAATTACTTGTAGGGAAATGTTAGAGACCTCGGTTATGAGGATGCACTAGGTCTATAGCTGGGACTTTGTGTATGTTCTCGAAATGCGTTTGTCGAGTGCTCATTAAGAAAGTTTCTATACAAGTTTCTGAACGAACTCCTCAAGAAAAGTTCTCTCAAAGTTCCCTATGAAAGAATACTTTGAAGTATCTGGTCGTCACAAACGTTTTGACTACTTGTGGAGCCAAAACGGACTCAGATGAGTCGATATCCATGTTTCAGCTTAACACTGCAAGAAAACTGATTCCGAACGACGCTATGACTAGTTCTTTGTAGTTGCACTCGATTTTTCCATTCTACTTCAGTAAACATCTCCATATGAGATCCAATTACTTGTAGGGAAATGCAAGAGACCTCGGTTATGAGGATGCACTAGGTCCATAGCTGGGACTTTGTGTATGTTCTCGAAATGTGTTTGTCGAGTGCTCATTAACAAAGTTTCTATACAAGTTTTTGAACGAACTCCTTAAGAAAAGTTCACCAAAAGTTCCATATGAAAGAATACTTTGAAGAATCTGGTCGTCACAAACGTTTTGACAACTTGTGGAGCCGAAACGGACTCCGTATGAGTCAGTTATCCTTGTTTCAGCTTAACATCAAGCAAAAACTGATTCCAAACTACGCTACATGCACTAGTTCTTGTGTAGTTGCACTCAATTTTTTCCATTCTACTTCACTAAGCATCTCCATATAAGATCCAATTAATTGTAGGGAAATGTAAGAAGCCTCGGTTATGAGTATGCACTAGGTCCATAGATGGGACTTTGTGTATGTTCTCCGTATGAGTCATATATCCATGTTTCAGTTAACACTGCGCAAAACTGATTCCGAATGACAGTTAGAGACTAGTACTTGTGTCGTTGCACTCGATTTTTTTCTATTCTACTTCACTAAACATCTCCATATGAGATCCAATTACTTGTAGGGAAATGCAAGAGACCTCGATTATGAGGATGCGCAAGGTCCATAGCTGGGACTTTGTGTATGTTCTCGAAATGCGTTTGTCGAGTGCTCATTTAATGAAGTTTCTATACAAGTTTCTGAACTCCTTAAGAAAAGTTCTCCAAAAGTTCCCTATGAAAGAATCCTTTGAAGCATCTGGTCGTCACAAACGGTTTGACTACTTGTGGAGTTAAAACGGACTCCGTATGAGTCAGATATCCATGTTCAGTTAACACTGCGCAAAAATGATTCCGAATGACAGTAACAGACTAGTACTTGTGTCGTTGCACTCGATTTTTTTCCATTATACTTCACTAAACATCTCCATATGAGATCCAATTACTTGTAGGTAAATGCAAGAGACCTCGGTTATGAGGATGCACTAGGTCCATAGCTGGGACTTTGTGTATGTTCTCGAAATGCGTTTGTCGAGTGCTCATTAATGAAGTTTCTATACAAGTTTCTGAACGAACTCCTTAAGAAAAGTTCACCAAAAGTTCCCTATGAAAGAATCCTTTAAAGCATCTGGTCGTCACAAACGGTTTGACTACTTGTGGAGCCAAACGGACTCAGATGAGTCGATATCCATGTTTCAGCTTAACACTCAAAAAACTGATTCCTAATTTATAGTTACTGCATTAGTTGTTGTGTAGTTGCACTTGATTTTTTCCATTCTTCTTCACTAAACATTTCCATATGAGATCCAATTATTTGGAGGGAAATGCAAGAGACCTCGGTTATGAGGATGCACTAGGTCCATAGTTGGGACTTTGTGTATGTTCTCGAAATGCGTTTGTCGAGTGCTCATTAAGAAAGTTTCTATACAAGTTTTTGAACGAACACCTTAAGAAAAGTTCTCCAAAAGTTCCCTATGAAAGAATCCTTTGAAGCATCTGGTCGTCACAAACGTTTTGACAACTTGTGGAGCCGAAACGGACTCCGTATGAGTCATATATCCATGTTTCAGTTAACACTGCGCAAAACTGATTCCGAATGACAGTTACAGACTAGTTCTTGTGTAGTTGCACTCGATTTTTTCCATTCTACTTCACTAAACATCTCCATATGAGATCCAATTAATTGTAGGGAAATGTAAGAGACCTCGGTTATGAGGATGCACTAGGTCTGTAGCTGGTACTTTGTGTATGTTCTCAAATGCGTTTGTCGAGTGCTCATTAAGAAAGTTTCTATACAAATTTCTGAACGAACTCCTCAAGAAAAGTTCTCCAAAGTTCCCTATGAAAGAATCCTTTGAAGTATCTGGTCATCACAAATGTTTTGACTACTTGTGGAGCCAAAACGGACTCCGTATGAGTCAGATATCCTTGTTTCAGCTTAACATCAAAAAACCTGATTCCGAACGACGCCATGCATCAGTTATTGTGTAGTTGCACTCGATTTTTTCCATTCTACTTCACTAAACATCTCCATATGAGATCCAATTACTTGTAGAGAAATGCAAGAGACCTCGGTTATGAGGATGCGCTAGGTTTAGAGCTGGGACTTTGTGTATGTTCTCGAAATGTGTTTGGCGAGTGCTCATTAAGAAAGTTTCTATACAAGTTTTTGAACGAACTCCTTAAGAAAAGTTCACCAAAATTTCCCTATGAAAGAATCCTTTGAAGCATCTGGTCGTCACAAACGTTCTGACAACTTGTGGAGCCAAACGGACTCCGTATGAGTCATATATTCATGTTTCAGTTAACACTGCGCAAAACTTATTCTGCATGACAGTTACATACTAGTACTTGTGTCGTTGCACTCGATTTTTTCCATTCTACTTCACTAAACATCTCCATATGTGATCCAATTACTTGTAGGGAAATGCAAGTGACCTCGGTTATGAGGATGCACTAGGTCCATAGCTGGGACTTTCTGTATGTTCTCGAAATGCGTTTGTCGAGTGCTCATTAATGAAGTTTCTATACAAGTTTCGGAACGAACTCCTTAAGAAAAGTTCTCCAAAAGTTCCCTATGAAAGAATCCTTTGAAGCATCTGGTCGTCACAAACGGTTTGACTACTTGTGGAGCCAAAACGGACTCGATGAGTCGATATCCATGTTTCAGCTTAACATCACAAGAAAACTGATTCGAACTACGCTATGTACTAGTTCTTGTGTAGTTGCACTCAATTTTTTCCATTCTACTTCAATAAACATCTCCATATGAGATCCAATTACTTGTAGGGAAATGCAAGATACCTCGGTTATGAGGACGCACTAGGTCCATAGCTGGGACTTTGTGTATGTTCTCAAAATGCGTTTGTCGAGCGCTCATTAAGAAAGTTTCTATACAAGTTTTTGAACGAACTCCTTAAGAAAAGTTCTCCAAAAGTTCCCTATGAAAGAATCCTATGTAGCATCTGGTCGTCATAAACGTTTTGACAACTTGTGGAGCCGAAACGGACTCCGTATGGTCATATATCCATGTTTCAGTTAACACTGCGCAAAACTGATTTCGTATGTCAGTTACAGACTAGTACTTGTGTCGTTGCACTCGATTTTTTTCCATTCTACTTCACTAAACATCTCCTGAGATCCAATTACTTTTCGATAAATTCAAGAGACCTCGGTTATGAGGATGCACTAGGTCCATAGCTGGGACTTTGTGTATGTTCTTGAAATGCCTTTGTCGAGTGCTCATTAATGAAGTTTCTATACAAGTTTCTGAACGAACTCCTTAAGAAAATTTCTCCAAAAGTTCCCGATGAAAGAATCCTTTGAAGCATCTGGTCGTCACAAATGGTTTGACTACTTGTGGAGCCAAAACGGACTCCGTATGAGTCTGATATCCATGTTTCAGCTTAACATCACAAGAAAACTGATTCCAACGACGCTATGCACTAGTTCTTGTGTAGTTGCACTCTATTTTTCCATTCTACTTCAATAAACATCTCCATATGAGATCCAATTACTTGTAGGAAATGCAAGAGACCTCGTTATGAGTGATGCACTAGGTCCATAGCTGGGACTTTGTGTATGTTCTCCAAATGCGCTTCGAGTGCTCATTAAGAAAGTTTCTATACAAGTTTCTGAACGAACTCCTTAAGAAAAGTTCTCCAAAAGTTACCTATGAAAGAATCCTTTGAAGCATCTGGTCGTCACAAACGTTTTGACTACTTGTGAAGCAAAACGGACTCAGATGAGTCACATATCCATGTTTCAGCTTAACATCACAAGAAAACTGATTCCAATGACAAGCTATGACTAGTCTTGTGTAGTTGCACTCAATTTTTTCCATTCTACTTCACTAAACATCTCCATATGAGATCCAATTAATTGTAGGAAATGCAAGAGCCTCGTTATGAGTATGCACTAGGTCCATAGCTGGACTTTGTGTATGTTCTCCAAATGCGTTTGTTGATTGCTCATTAAGAAAGTTTCTATACAAGTTTCTGAACGAACTCCTGAAGAAAAGTTCTCCAAAAGATCCCTATGAAAGAATCCTTTGAAGCTCCTAGCCCTCACAAACGTTTTGACTACTTGTGGAGCCAAAACGGACTCCGTATGAGTCAGATATCCATGTTTCAGTTAACACTACGCAAAACTGATTTCGAACGAAAGTTACAAACTAGTTCTTGTGTAGTTGCACTCGATTTTTTCCATTCTACTTAACTAAACATCTCCATATGAGATCCAATTACTTGTAGGTAAAATGCAAGAGACCTCGGTTATGAGGATGCACTAGGTCCATAGCTGGGACTTTGTGTATGTTCTCGAAATGCGTTTGTCGAGTGCTCATTAAGAAAGTTTCTATACAAGTTTCGAATGAACTCCTTAAGAAAAGTTCTCCAAAAGTTCCCTATGAAAGAATCTTTGAAGCATATGGTCGTCAAAAACGGTTTGACTACTTGTGGAGTCAAACGACTCAGATGAGTCGATATCCATGTTCAGCTTAACATCAAGCAAAAAATGATTCCAATGACAAGAATGTACTAGTTCTTGTGTATTGCACTCGATTTTTTTCCATTCTACTTCACTAAACATCTCCATATGAGATCCAATTACTTGTAGGTAAATGCAAGAGACCTCGTTATGAGGATGCACTAGGTCCATAGCTGGGACTTTGTGTATGTTCTCAAATGCGCTTGTCGAGTGCTCATTAATGAAGTTTCTATACAAGTTTCTGAACGAACTCCTTAAGAAAAGTTCACCAAAAGTTTCCTATGAAAGAATCCTTTAAAGCATCTGGTCGTCACAAACGGTTTGCCTACTTGTGGAGCCAAAACGGACTCCGTATGAGTCAGATATCCATGTTTCAGTTAACACTACGCAAAACTGATTCCGGACGATAGTTACAGACTAGTTGTTGTGTAGTTGCACTTGATTTTTTCCATTCTTCTTCACTAAACATCTCCATATGAGATCCAATTATTTGGAGGGAAATGCAAGAGACCTCGGTTATGAGGATGCACTAGGTCCATAGTTGGGACTTTGTGTATGTTCTCGAAATGCGTTTGTCGAGTGCTCATTAAGAAAGTTTCTATACAAGTTTTTGAACGAACACCTTAAGAAAAGTTCTCCAAAATTCCCTATGAAAGAATCCTTTGAAGCATCTGGTCGTCACAAATCTTTTGACAACTTGTGGAGCCGAAAGGACTCCGTATGAGTCATATATCCATGTTTCA
>JAHIAM010005761.1:0-25660 GCA_021605205.1 Aegilops longissima | reverse complement strand
CTTCCGAATAATTAACTCAAACAAGTTTTGCTCTTAAAAATTTGACTTAGTTCAGATTAGTAAAAGGATCTTGTTTCTTTCACGCTTGAGTTTCGTTGTTTCGCTTGGTTTGATTCTTTTGCTAACCGGAGTTCTTAAGTTGAACTTCTCTGTCAGCCTCTTTTTAGTTGGAGTTTTGCTTCTGCATCTTTTCTTGTTGCTTATGTATGTTATTGTTTGCTTGTGATAGAATTCCCAGAGTGCCAAGCGTGTTACTACGAGTCTCTAGGATTCGCGGATCGTCAGCGAGGCAAGTAACACTTTGATCATACTCTTTTCATACCCAGTTTTTATGTATTAGCTAAATCCTCAAACATTGCATGATTAGGATGTCATTAACTTGTGGGTTGGGAAGTAGTAGTTGAGGTAGAACCTATTGCCCTGCTACTATCAAACCCTTGGGAGTTACTTCTACGTGTTGCTTATATATGCTATGCTATGCTCAGAGACGTGGTTTGGGTTTGAGTGAATCCATGAAAGATGTGAGATTGTTAATTAATGGTTTAATTTAAGGTGGCAACTTTAATACACATCCTGGGTGGATTGAGGCACCTGGGAACCCAAAGGTTGTCTATTTTATTTTTGAAATCCCGGTACCCGTGTGATCTTCCTATGGACCGCCACCTGTGCTCAAAGGAATCGAGATTATTCATGCTAGAAACTTCCGTGTGCAGCCACAAGCTACTATGGGCTCTAGCATAGTTGAGTAGGTTACGTGAAGATCTTGAAGAGGTAGATCAGCAGGTAGTGGGTTTTGTAGGTTTGGTATGGTCTACCCGGAGTAGAGAGTTAATGTTTCTAAAAGACTATGTCTCGGTCATCCGTTTCTCAAACACCATGTAGTGCGAGAAATCAACGGAGGCGATCGAGTCTTGTGGGGAAAAGTGCGCAAACCTCTACAGAGTGTACAATCTAATCATGGTTAGCCATGTCCCCGGTTATGGACAATTTTGAGTATCTAATACTTGAGTTATCGCATTTATCTCATCACTCTTAAATAATATTGTTGGGTTGTTAACTACTTTAATTGGGATTGAGTTGGGGTTATACCTTCTCAATGTTTCAACCACCATGATAGTTAAATAATAAATATATCCCTTTGTTGTAGGGAAAAATTGGCTTTTCGCAAAACTATAACCATAGAGCTTTCCACCAGCCAAATATGCATGTAGTGATAGCATTATTCTGTTTCTACTCTATCTGTGTTATATTGCCAGATATTCCATGTGCTGACCTGTTCTCGGCTGCAAACGTATTATGTTGCGATTTTTCGCATTTGAGGAGTAAGGTTCGTTAGGTCGCTGTTGCAGAAGCTTAGCTATGCCGCTTGAGTTGATGGACTCACTTTATCTTCCAAGCCTTCCGTTGTTATCGCATTAGATGGCCTTAAGCCATATTATTGTAATAAGTTCTCTTTGAGACATTCGATGTAATAAGTGTGTGATTGCTACTCTGTTATAAATCCTTTCGAGTAATCGTGTGTGTCAAGATTATCGATCCAGGATGACATCAAACACGAGACTTGACCATCCGAGGTCGGGTCGCTACAAGATGGTATCAGAGCAGCACACTGAGTGTAGGACACGACCACTAAGATAAACCATAGGTCACTCTTCTCTACTCATTTCCCGACCTCTCCATTTTTCCACTCTTTAGGATGATGGAGATGAAGAACAAGTTTGCACAACCGGATGAAGACACACCTTTTGGACGCCACTTGAAGGAAGTCACTAGGTACTTGAACATTAGAATACCAAGCTTCACCGGGATGTACAACGCCACCTTACCAGAAGAGGACCAGCACCGGAAGAAGAAGACGATGACCCCACTTGCCCGGACAACTACATCATCATTGACGACACCGATTTCGATCCAGGTGATGATGACTACGAAGAGGAATCTGGAGCAGACATCATGGAGTCTTCCACCGATCAAAATTTCTAGATGACCACCATATATTAATAGTATTTTCCCCCATGTATCTAATAGTAGTTGAGCACTTTTGTGATAGTTCTAGACCGTTTGTATTCCCTTGCTTGATTGATTGAGTGAAATGATTGTGTTTGCCTCATATGCATATGGGTAGTGTTTTCTCATTAGACCTTTTTTCTACTCTAATCTCTTTCATCTAAACCCATCAGATGCCTCTGAGACGTGACACCGGTTTTGCTTTCCCACCGAGCTCACCCAGGCTGATCCAAAGCAGCGTAATGCCTTGATGCAATTGCTAGTTCGTAACCAGGGCAACAACAACAACAATAACCCGCCGCCAAAGGACAACTTAGTCCGCTTCCTAAGGTTACAGCCACCGGTGTTTTCCAAGAGCACCGAGCCAATAGTTATAATGATTGGCTACGCCATATTGGAAGGAGTTAACCACCGCAGGATGCACAGATGTCGGAGAAGGTGCGCTTTGTCGCACATCAATTGATGGACCAGCAGCAAGGCCCACGCACATACCCACGCTCGATGGAAGTCGCCTTGACCATGTTGACCACGCCACACCGAGGCACCAGGGCGGTGGATGACGGCGGGCCTAGGAAGGGACGACGGGAGTCGGGAAGACGCGGCAGAGGAAGCCCGCGCGAGAGGAGTACGAGGGTTCGCTGGTTCAGCTGGCCATGAGGCTGCCGCCACCGCAGGCCCCGCCAGCCGTGGTATAGTAGGGGCGGTGAGGCTCTCCGGCAAAGACAGCCGCCACGGAGGCAGCAGAGCATGCGGCACGACCGGGCGCTGCTTTTGGGCGGCCGGAGCAAGAAGACCAGAGGTTGAAGAAGCACGGCTCGTTGGATGGACATCGACGGTCACCGGAGCTAGAATCGCTTCATATTGACTAAAGTTGACAAAGGCCCCCGCCTCACCAACTTAGTAGGCCCATTAAGTCAGCCTCCCACCATGGTGGGTCCCAGCTAGCAGGTGGGGAGTATTCATTTTTTGTGCGTAATAAGTAGGCACTTCCGGTGGGTTCGAAAAAGACAACTGGGGAAAGTTTTATTCGCGAAATATGCCGCCCGTCTGTGGGTCCCAGCAGTGGGGAAACGTTTTTCGTAAATAAGGTGGCCCATCCGATGGGTCCTCGTCTGCCGGGTGGAGGAATAATTATTTTGCATGTAATAAGGAGGCACTTCCTTGCGTCCGCCGACCCAAATTGTCACCTCTCCACGCATAAAGACTTCTTTTCGATGGAAGTTTGTCGCTGACCACGCCGCCGAGAGCACCTGTAGGCGGTGGTCCGGACGATGGCGAGGCCTAGGAAGGGGACGACGGAGCCGAGGAAGACGCAGCAGTGGAAGCCCGCCGAGAGGAGTACGAGGGTTCACCGTCTCTGGCGGTGTGAGGCTGCCGCCACGCCGAATAACAGGGGTGGGTGAGTAGAGGGATGGCCTGGCCAGCGTGGGAGTAGTACGGGCGGTGAGGCCTCCGCGCATCACATCCGCCACGGGAGGCAGGAGCACGCGACACGACCGGCTACTTTTGGGCGGCCGAGCAAGAAGACCAGAGGTTGAAGAAGCACTACGGCCGTTGGATGGACATCGACGATCACCGTGAGCTAGAATTGTTTATATTGACTAAGTTGACAAAGCCCTTGGCACGCGGCCAACTTAGTAGGCCCACAGCTCGGATTTGGCAGAGAACATATAGCCCATTTTATGCATTTTTAAGAATGTACAGCCCATTTTTAATTCTAATGGAATTTACTACAGCCCATTTACGCTTGTTAAAAGTACAGTCCAACTTCTAGCTAGGACAACGATTAATAATTTCAAACAATCGCCAAAACAGAATTCAAAAAAATCCTACATTTTGATGGGATCCAAATTTCTAGTCATGTTAAATATAATTTCAAAATAAAGTTGTATTACGTTAAAATCCAACTAAATATTATGCAAGGCAACAAGTAATGAAATTAAAATTTTCAAATTCCAAAATAATATATTTTTCAAACTAATTACGTGTTTGGTATAGTAACTGTCCAGCTTATTATAATTACATGCCATTTATTATTTCTTAAAGTCCATTTTCTTGTTAAGCCTAATGCATACCTCCTAGGAAAGTTTGCAGCCTAGCGGGTCGGAGAATAACAAGTTGACCCGATATTGTGTACAACTGTCGCCCAGCTTGCATTGCTAATGTTGAAAAAAAGGCCTGTAGTACAAGACAACCTAACATGGTTACTCATCCCACATTCAATGACGCCGAAACGCCTAAACAAGGCTTCAGACAACTTTTGAAGTCATTGAGCTTAATTAATAACTTAAGAAAAAGTTAGATTACAAAGGAACCTAATTAAAAGATGTCACGAGCAAATAAATAATTCAACGGGTCCCACTTGTGTGTGTGTGTGTGTGCGTGTGTGTGTGTGTGTGAGAGAGAGAGAGAGATAGAGAGAGACCCATCGGCCGATGCTCAGAATACATCTTTCAGCCATATGCATTGGTGATGCTCAAGAAAACTTATATAGTTGACACAATCATATAGAACATCATAGCACATCGAACTTGCATACAAAAATTTCACGCAGCGCACAATCAGGATGGAAGCAGGGATCGCCACGGAAGGGCTATGTTGAAACCAACAAAGTCGCATATAACGGTTCATCGCCTTTATCAATGACGGGAAATATCTTGAATGTTGTGCAAAGAAAACATGCAGCATAACACAATAAGTTCTCTAGCACATTGTTGACGACAGCCCTTTCTAAAAAAAGTTCAGGTACAAAATTAGAATAGGTCACAATCAAATGTATCGGCATATCGCTGCTTCACACCCATAGCTCGGATTTAACTAGTATCCGACGAGATTCAGCTTGTTACCTCAAATTAGAGCACATCCAGTAGCCAGCCCCGCCTCTTCTCCCAAAGAAGCAAAGGCCTCCCGCCGATGGAGTAGGCCCTGTGCATCCATCGCTCCAAGCAACAAGGGGAAAGTCTGACCTTGACTCTTGTAATGGACGTTGTCGACGGACCCTGGCACCAGCGGTGATGGCAGGACTTCGATTGATGGATTGACCACTTCTTCGACATGCATGAACACTCGATACAGGTACATCCCTAACGTGGTCCGCGGCGGCCTTGGTGGCGCATTTAATAGTACAACCCCGGTTCCTCGCACCAAGATCTCAACACCAATCACCTTCAGTATGGTGGACGACTTCTTCATCCATGCCATAACCATCAGAGCCCAGCTGTCTGGAGGAACAAACATACTTACGAGCTCTCCTCCAAGGTCGTTGATAAGCTTGTTAACGGACTCGCTGTTCCAAGCACGTCGAGGCATGCCGTGGAAGGTAAGCTTTGTAAAAAAAACTCAAGCTCAGAGGGCACCGAGCCCCATCCTGGGTGCCACCGATCAAAGCTCACCAGCGCGCCATCGCAGAACAAACGCCGGAAGATTCAACACACAACCGCAATGAAAGTTGTCTGGAACCTGACGAAGAAATTAGCCGGTGGCGGATGACTTCGATGAGCAAGTCACTTATTTGGATGCCGTGAGCAATGCCAAGAGCTTTGACAAGGTCGTCGGGCGAGACGGGAGGCCAGCCGCCATTGATGGTTACCATCAAGACTTTGCCGGCAAATCGTCGTCAAGCTACGCCATGCCACTCGTTGAGCGACAAGATGCAGCGACTCAAGGCAGGACGGACCTCGTGATCTCCGGCTTGAGATCCACATCGACCGCCACATGAAAGTGTGCTTGAGTACAGTGAAGCACTGAGAGGGGATTTGGGGAACTGTTGTAGGAATCGAGATTCCAGAGGTGGGGATGGGCGGAGACTGGAATGAAAAGGTAGCATGAATTTTGAGCACGCGCTAATATGTTTCTCGGCGCTAAGCGCACGAAAACACCGGTGGCGCCCACATGTCGGCCTAAGAGTCCTTATTCTTTTTTTGGAGAGCCCGCCTTTTTTCAGGATCTTTGAGAGCCCGCCCGAGAGTCATAATTGACCTGTTTGGCATTATGCTACTACTCGCCCATATTCAACGACACCTCATCGCCCAAACAAGTGTACATCATCGAAAAGACACTAAGCTCAAATTATATAAATTGAAAAAGGAGATATACTTTGAACACCGGAGAATGGTGATGCCTCTCATTTAGCCCACCAAGAGTTCGAGACAATAAACAGTTCAAACAACGATATATACAACATTCAAACACCGACTAGTGACTACTATCGACGTAAACAAAGAAGACATGATAGTTCATAATAAGTCTTGCTACACCACCAAAACGCACCCATCTCAGCGCTTAGACTCTCATGATCCGCATTTAGAATGACATTCTAAATAGAAGCAACTATTACATAGTAAGAGTGACATAGACGAGGATGACCAAATGACAAGGAATATGCATAACAAAAGAAAGAACTACCCATCCGTAACCAGCAAAGAAAGACAACAAAGTCATTCAAGAGATGATCCAACACCATCATAATTTGCAGCCCCGCTCAAATCAAAGATCCAAGACACCAAGATTCCACCCTTTCGATGCAACAGCCCAATTACCTATCAACCTCAAGGCTTGAACCACATCATCGCTTCGTCAGAATTGAGACATCCAAGGATCAAAGTTAATCCCAATGTCTTTGTCATTCTCACCTTGTTTTGGCTGAGGTTGTATCGTTGACAATCGTGGAGTTTGCTCCTAACTCTTAGGGCTCACCGTAGACACAGCTTTCCATAGCAAACAGAGCCTCTCCGCCATCAAGGTCCTTGCCAACGGTGATCTCCTCGTTAATCGGATAATTGAGTCCGAGAAACAGAGAGTGTGAACCAAGGCTGTTTACCCGCCCAACTAAAAAATCCTAAAGGCCCCAACAAGTGGTATCCCGCCATAGACGAATAGCCATTGTCCGGACACTCACGATTACACGGTGCTTGTATACAGGGGGTTTTTGCAATATAACTTTTCCGCTCATGTGTCCGAATGATCATCATTTTTGTCGCTTGCTTGATCGAAAGCGAGGAACCATTTGTGCTTCCCTGTTTTGGCAAAGGTGGTGTGATTACAAAGGGTAGTAATCAGAGGGACACCGCATCAAATAAAAAGGACCGCATTGTTAATGTAAGATCAGCATTGTTCGAGTATGAGTAGGATAATGCAAGAAACATCATTGATATGTCCTCGTTGGAACTGGAGGAAAATACAGGAAATGTATACCGGGTTCAAAAATACGTAAGTGCCATGCATGGTTATACTCATGTTATCACACAATCGATTCTTCACAGAAACTACCATGTCCTCAGATAAGAGTTAGTTTTGCTCAAATATTTGTCTTTCTAGGCATTTCAATAGAAACAACATACAGATGTATGTAGACATATTTTAGAGTGTAGATTCACCATTTTGCTCAAGATGTAGTCACTTGTTAAAATTCTAGAAAGACAAATATTTGGGAACGAGGAGTAATCATGTTTTGTCCTCACAAACAAAATCTTCAAGGTAACTAACCGACCATGCATTGTTATATACTCGTGTTCTATGGGAAAAATTTTGTGAGGATATTATTCTAGCCATTGATTTCAAGGGCTAATATAGGTATGTACACATGGTAAGCATTGTAGGATTTCACTACTTCCAAATATAGAGTTCTCCATATGCACATTTACTTCCCTAATGTATGGTTAGATGAAACCAACAAAGGTGGTGCATGTTTCTACATCATGAAAATGAGGAAACTAATATGGCCATTGATACACACTCATATTTAGTAGTAGTATATAGATTACTATAAAATAAGGATAATATCCATATATTCCTAACTGCTTGATTATTCAGGGTACAAATTGGTCTGTAATGACATGGTCACAATCGCATGAATTAACTCATTCCAAATATAGCTGATTTACGACGCCTCTAATACATTGCCATAGTTCTACTCAAATTCTGCTCAAACAGGATATGCCAATCATCACAAAAGTTCAAACAAAGGTCATGGCGCCATCATTAACATGAGATGGAAACAACTTACACGCTGTCGTCTCAAAGAATACGTGGTGCCATCTGCTTTGTCGATCGATAGATGATGCCATTGTGTTCAATAGCATCACGTAAGTGTGTATCAGCTTTGACGATGATCCACCGCGAGCCGAAGTTGTCTCCACTAAAGAAGGCACCGCGTAAAGATAGGCGTAGTCTCATGTCTAACAAGGCAATTAGCTTGAAGTCCGCATAATTCGCATGTCATGGGCACTTGGCAGATTACAATATTCTGCAAAACAAGGTCCGTCCAATTGACGTAGTAATCTAGATGACTTGGACCGCGATGGTAATACTCTATATAATCCAACCGAGGAAGGATAATATCATGGAGGTCCGGAAGTTCACGAGCACCAACTTTTTACCGTTTTCTCTCAAGGCAGCCATCCAAAGGGGAGTTCATGCCACCCAAGACATACCTGCCAAGAAGTTTCGGGTGATGGTGATCGGATCGATGTCGACGGAAATGATGTACGGCGACCCACTACATACCTGCAAAGAAGTTTCAGCTAATGGAGATCGGATTGAAGTCGAGGGCATCATGCACGCCCAGATCATGGTGAGCCAATCTCGCAAGACCAGATAGCAGCAAGTAGGGTGTCTTGAAAAGCTTAGGCCTCGCTCGATGATGGCCGTGTGCATGTCCTCGAAAGCATGCAGCCAGCCGCAAGGCGCCAACATATCCATACACGAACAAAAGAGGTCGAGGATGTCACTTGGGAGATTGCTCCAATCATGCTCATATGGATGCCGCGTGGTTCGCTCGCCATGGTGGAGTTTGAAGGGGCTTGATTTACGGGGGAGAAGGATGTCAATGCTGGAGCGGCTAGCGAGGGAATAGTGGTACTAGGGGAGGCGAGTGAGGCGACGGACGGGGGCACAGTGAGATGGAGACGGAGACGGAGAAGGAGAAGGAGATGGAGATGGAGTGGTGCTATGGGAGTGGAGAGGGAGACGAGGCGAGGCGCCAATGTGTTGTACAGCGACGGTGATAGATTGCACAAGGCATGTGGTGAGGCTGACTTTGGTAACTCAACACTCACCGGACTAGTGTCAAAGCAGGTGTTGTCACTTCACCGTGAGGACCGGATGAATAGTATTTGACCATCAAGTGTACCACAGCTTGTACTACTACTACTAGTAGGAACATGAGTACTCCAAGATTGTATAGCGGAAATAGGTCTCCCATGCTAGCATGCCTGCTCACTTCATCGCTCTGTATCATCCATATTATGCAGCAAAACCAGATTCTCGCATGCCCAATCAACGCCTCGCCATGATGCATGTAGTGGTCGCTCGTGCATCAAGGACGGCATGCGATCATTCCACACTTGAGAAGAGGAAAATGGAAAGGTAGAACGCAAAGAGCAGGAAGAGAATGCTGGCTAACAAGGCTGGGAGGATCGAAAGGTGAAGTTAATGCTCCACGCCTAAAGGTTTTGGGAAAACCTGATTTTCATAAGGTGACTTATACTCACCTAAACGGAGGGAGTATTCCTTAACCGTGAGAATGTTGTGTCTCCCACTCACGCTACCAAAAAACTATGACACATTTTTTATATGTTTGCATAGGTCCCACCTATCGTGAAGGATGGGCACGACACTAATAGGTACGACTCATTAGTCTACCCACATAGCCTTTTCGCTTAGTCTACCTAGCCGCCTAATCAACCGCCTCAAGACGCCTACTTCTCCCTCGGGAACCGATTCTCCTCGGCTTCTTCACCTCCCCTTCGCCTTCATTTTCATCCAAACCCCATCGCTGCTCACATTGTTTTAACCTGTTTAAATAATCATCTACTACTTCAGTTAGACTAGCCATCTAATCCTAATTCTCCAAACCATAGCCCTCCGCTCCAGCGGTTCCAAATGGCTAAAGAGATCGAGATGCAGGTTTTAGCATCCAACATGTCCTCGTCAAGGCTCTATGCATAGTTGCCACCGTCACCATCCACCCAAGGGTTGTTCGACAAAGGATCAACAATGTATCCAACTCCTCTAAAAGGTAGAGACGAGTCATCGGTCTCGACGCAGAGTACATGGAGCGTGCCCTCGAAGATCCAAATACGCCGCCCTTCAGCCTATGCCTCAAGATGATGTTTTGTGTACCACATCATACACTCGCCTCCATACCGTGAGCTTCACGATTTCTTGTCTCGAGGACGATACTGTAAGCAGCCATCAAGGGGACAAACAGTAAGTTGGAGCCGCATAACCTTGATTTGAAAAGCATCGCCAACCTACAAACTAGAATCAAAATTCCTATAGAAGATTGTGATAAATGACACCATCCCTATTCGACGAAAGCAAATTTTGTGCTCGTACAAATCTTCGTAAGAGTAGTAGCGTGGTCCGCTTGACTATAAGGAACTATTTATCCGCATATATAGCTTTCTACTCCTTCCAATGATCGGTATGATAGTGCATGTGTCCGAGACATGACAGCTTGTCCATGGAAGTTCAACTACGGCAACCATCACGCTTCATCTCGCGATTCCCACGACGCCTCCAACCCACGCACTTCACCACGCCCGACGCGCGCCACCCCTCTCGGCCGCAGACTGCCCTCCGCTTTGTGTGCATGACATGTGGCCACCTAAAATGCGGCGAGCATCAAGTTTCTACCATAGCCACCCACGATTCCCACGACGCTGTCAACCCATGAAACCACACGCCCCCGACCCGCTCACCCTCTTGGCCCCATCGCCTCCGCTTACGGAGCATTACATGTGGACCAGTCACCTATCGGGTCCACATGTTATTGACTCAAGGTAGGTGTAGTAAGGCGCATCAAGCTTAGTCCCGACGGCCCGAGAGGGAAATGTAACTCAAGGCCAGGCTTGTGGTGCTCAAGCAGTACCTAACTCGTACAAACTCGAGATTTGTTTTTTACTATACATGCACGCACCGATTTAATGGACATTGTAATCTCAACATGTGATGGGGAGCTCTAAATTTGAATTTGAAACTTATAAAACGAAAAGATTCAAAACAAATAAACCGGGAGAGAGGGAGTATATCGAGGATGTGTCCCATACAAAATAAGTCCCTCGTTTGTCACCGCAAGATGCGGTAAGAAAGGAGCACAGCCTTCCTACCAGACGGCAACAAATCGGCCGCACACAGATGGTCCGCCTTTTGACCGCCATGTGCAAGGTTCGTGCTATCTTATTCAATCTCACCGTGGTTCCATCGCACAATTCATGCGGTGGGCCGCTGCATGGCTGATCCCAATGTTGGACAAAGGTTCACGAGAACGGTGTCACCGCTTGTAAATGTTGTGCAAATTGATGTTGGTACCTCTCGACATATGCAAGCCAATCTCCACTCGCACCAAGCCTAACCTGTGAAACAAAGGCAGGGGAGAATTAGGAAATGGACACGAAGTAGTCTTTAGAATGCATTTACTACGTGATCAAACTCATCTTACCTGCTCATCGGAGGAAACCGAAAGCCCCTCAACGTCGACATCTCAAGGGGCATCAACTTGCAACCACGGCCACACCGCTACCGGAGAGACCCCAAGGAAACATCTTCGTATGCTCCACGGAACATCAAGATGCATTTGTATGAGTAGTTTATCTTGTGAGAGAAAAGGATGAACGAGGGAAGGCCTCTAGAGATAGAGATGGACACTACTACTACCAATGTGCTGGCCTGCATGCTGCAATGGATCCAAAGTAGTAGAATAATACTTGTTCACGTGCTTGAAATATAAACACTCTAGTTTTGATATACATGTGTCGCCAGACATGACAGCTTGTCCATGGAAGTTGAACCACGCGACCATCACGCTTCTTGTTTCTACCATCGCCACACCACACGCCGATTCCCACGACGCCGCCCAACCCACGGCACGACGCCCCCGACGTGGACATGGATCCTCCGACGTGGCTATCACCGCTTTGCCCCGCTTTTTTTCTTCGGCTGACATGTGGGACCCACGCTTATGGGTCCCACATGTCGTGATGTAATGGTAGGATTGTTCGTGTCGGGGATCCTCATCCCCGACATGCCCTCATCCTCGCGCCCCACCGCCTTCCGCTTTTGTGTGCATGACATGCGGCAAGCTGAACCGCAGCGACCATCAACTTTCTACCACGTACACACCCGATTGACGCGTTTGTTCGCCCGCAGCCGTTCGATCCGCATCTCCCGCACCATCGAATTTTCATCCAGCGGCTGTGACACATTTCGTCCCCGCATCAATCCTCACCGAGTACTTATGTACTACAGTAGTACCTCCGGTGGCCATCTACGCCAGAACGCCTCGACGCCAAGCGTGGCACCTCGCCACGGCCACGACACCACCGCCGATTCATCTCGAACGAAAGTGCATCGCGAATCACGCCACCACCATGAGAATGACATGGGCCAGCCGATTTAAGGTCCGCATGTCATCGACTCATAGGCCGGGCACTAAGCCATCAAGTTCGGTCCCGTGCCCCGAGAGGGAATGTAACTCCCGCGGCAGCCTTGTGGTGCTCCCGCAGACGAGCTGGTGCCAAACTGAATTTGTTTCTACTACTACCAACTAGTATTAGTAAGGTACACGTGCATTGCACGCATGAGATTCTCGTGGTTTGTGCATTATGCTTCTACATGTGGAGCTCTGATTCTAACATGTGGCAAAATCTGTGGAATGTAAGGTTAGGCAAGTTTGATTAACTTAGGTGAGTGTTTGGTCTAAGCCACACCTTAGGAAAGCCACACTAAGGCCCCACATGACATACACACAAAAAATGTGGCAAGATTCCCTTAGGCTTGCCAACTTGTGGCTCTCATTTTGAAGAACTAATAACTTTGCCTAAGCTTAGTTGTGGCAAAGTTAGTCATGAATTAAGTTCAACCATGGAGTCTTCTAGATTATACATGTGGCGTAATCTGTGGATGATATCCAACGCCAAGAGTGCTCGGATTTGCCATCTTTGTACCGTCGGATTGGCTTCATCCAACGACCAACTTTCAAAGTTTTTCACACACTATATAGGGGGTATAGATATAGATGTGCCGGTCTGTTGCAATGGATCCAAAGTATATCTATTTAGTGCAGTGCACTCTAAACACATTATCTATTTATTTTTCTCTAACCTTCCGTAGCCATGCAACCAAGGCACATAAGCTTCATGGGTGCCCCCCACATCATATTATTCATACTACGTTGATTGAAAAAAAGATAAATCACCCAAAACAAGATCTTCCCGTTTTTTTTCTATGATGTTGTGCCATGAACGTACCTACTAGTTGTACAGTGGTAGTACTAATAATATAGTATTAGGAGTACAAACTTGGTACTAGTAGGAGTAGTACTAGTACGGAATGCTCCTACTCTATCAACGAGCCCCGTCTGACACCAAATTTCTTGGCTTCCGTATAGCTAGATCTTCCCTCGCTTGCTTTCCAACTCCGGCGGTGGGCGGGTGTCGGTTTTCTCAACGGCGGTCCCACATGAAAGTGAAATGCTAGGCAACACGCCTTCCTAAGCTATGTGTCGTGCCGGATGGGTCGTGTGTACTCCCGATTCCCGCGCAGGGGGGTGATGCTAACACGGCAGCCTTTTCCTTTACTAAAGAATGTGCCCGCATGCTACGGATCCAAAGTAGTAGAATAGTAGTATTTGTTCACAAACTTGAAATAAATCACTATTGTTTTGATATACTCCTAATATATTACCCTCCGCACCTAAATATTTGTCTTTTTGAGATTTCAAATGGACTATCACATACGGATTATATAGACATATTCTAGTGTTTCTAGCAAGATGCCCGCTGTAACTAAGTTGATGGAAAAGGTAAGCACAACTTATAAATTGACGGATGGAGTACTAGTTACAAGGATGCATATAATTACAAAGGGATCGCATATGTCGGTATTGATCGAACGAGAATGCAACAAAGACAATAAGAATTAAGGCCACGATGATGCGATCGCAGGGTGGTTATGTATGCAAGAAGAAAGATGGATCCATGAACGTACGACCTCCTCCTCCTCAACTTAGTGCGCCGGGCCACCGACCGCTGCTAAGGAGCGCGGCTTTTGTGGCGAGGTCGAGGTGCTTCAAAGAAAGGCATCCAAGGCTTCCACCGGTTGAGGAAGGCCAACGTCAGAAGGCCCTCACCGGCCTTGTAGATACCTATGTACACGATTTGCTCGTACACGGGATGTGTAGGTCGGCGAATTCTGCAGGGCGAGGCGCCGCAGCGAGCGCAACCTCCGTGTGGACATTCTTCGTGGCGCCGGGCGGGCAGTGTAGGCCACCAGCTTGAAAGAGGTTCCGCCATGGAGGCCGATTAGGTGGCAGGAAATGAGGAGCCCGCGCGCTGGCTGGAGGAGTACGGCGATGTCGTCCGCGAGCTTCTTGAGGACGGTGAACTTGTTGCTGGTGGCAACGATCATCTGTCCAACCGAGTCGAGTTGGTGCCGACGGCGCCATCCACCAGCCGGGTTCCAACACCGCTCGAGACGATCTCGGCGCCATGCCGCAGGATTTGCGCCGGGACTATCTCGGCGCAGCTGCTGGCTGCTCACGCGATCACCGCCATGGGTCTAGAGTGAGCTCTTTTGCGCTTAGTGTTGGTGCTTAGGCAAATGCTTAGGTGTGTACAATGGTAGATGCATTGAATGGAGGGGCGCTTTTATATGAGGGCAATGAGGGCAACCGCGCTGCATTCACATCGCAGCCTCTTTTCCTGACCTCCTCCCATTACTTCCCTCATGCATTAATTGAAGGAGGATGCATTGGCTGCTCAACATATCGGGAACCGCTACTCCTCCTCGCTTGCATTAAAGCCAGATCGGGAACCGCCATTACCATTGTCAAATCAATACTCCTCCGCCTAGGTGAGTATTAAGTCATCTTACTAAAACCAAATAGTAAACACATAGGCGCGTGCATTAACTCTCACGTTGTTTCTTATTTTTGACATAAATAGAGGAATCAACCAAGAAGAGATGTGAGGTTTGTATGCTTTTAATGACTTGAGACTATCAAACATGACATGCAAGTGGGTCGGTTCATTGCACAAGAACAAATACAACCCACGCCAAGACACACGCATCTTATATAGCATCACATCCAATGGCTATAAAAGATGAATGAGACCAAATTATATCTCATCTAGATGAGTTCTAGCAAAACAGTATTAATAATACTTAGTACCTCGCTGCCATGTATCATATATTAGTATCATGTAGTACTTTATTTATTGCCATGTATGACACATAGTACTCAACTCTCTCTCTTCTTCATTTAATTCTATGACACTCATCAAAATTGCTAAGGCTAGTACCATTACAACCAGCCTTAGCAAATACTAAACATTAAGTTCTCTGCTTTCCTCTCCAACTTGGTCACCTAGACGGAGGGAGTATACTGCGCGGGCTTTTCCTACGCGGTAGGCGGGGCAGTTCCGCCAAGTCGTTTTGACAGAGACGCGAGAAGACGAGGTAGTAGGCTGCTGCAAATGTAGGGCGGTGTGATTTGACAATGAAGTTATCACTGGATGTGGGGCCCCGTGATTTGACTTGCCATTATCATTTTAATCATGGCGCCACGACCGGCATGAGTCTCCCGATTCCTGACCACCTCCATACAGGAGCCTCTCCCAATGCTCCACCATGTAGTAGAGGCTGGCTCTTGCATGAGAGCCCACTTCTCCACTTTTTCCTTGCCTCTTTTCCTCCACATATGCAAAATGCCATGTAAAGCGACTATTGTACTTACTTGTTTCTACATAAAGCTTAAGCTTGCCACATAGGCATAAAGTCCGATGGCAAGTTAATCAAGAAGAGAGAGACTAGTTTGGTGACCCAAGGAAGAAACGGTGCTAAGCGCTGTACCTAGGTGAAAAGACAATTTTGAGTCTATAGCTAATTAAATGAAGCAAACTTAGCAACACCATTTCATTGAAAGAGGCCACCCTTGGTAAATGCATAAATACTAGTATTTGATAAACCTATAATATAAGAACATTTTGGCACTACACTAGTGTAAAAACGCTTTATATTATGGGACGGAGGAGTACGAAGAAAGAGATAGAAAGAAGTAAAAAATACACTTATAGCCAACCTTATAGCCAAAACCTTGTTGTAGTATGAGTGACTAATGATGACTATGTATGACATGCCAACATCGATAGCCTAACGCACCGCTGTTAAATCTCCAATGCCGACCGCATTTGAAGTACGACGACGGTAGTGGTAGGTGCGACCACGACACGGGCTGCTAGCAGCCCTTGATCTGAGATCAAACGGTCGATGCTAAGTTGCTAAAATTTGCGTAATAACCTCCAGATAGGATATTCACCCATAGGTCTAGAATCACGCCATGCAACCGCTCGATCTCGATCCAAGGGCTCTTGGCCCGTGATCATGGGAGAATAGAAAGCCACTACCCTGCCATTCGCACGCCGGCAGTTCGCTTCCTACTCATCCCCGCATGTCCTTCAATACTATGGCGGTTCGCCCTAGTCGTCCCGGCCCATTCACATTATGGCGTTCCACTAATCCTAACCTCCTCCCAAATCCATGGCGCCCCAAATCTCTTGATCGGCGGTGAGTACAAGGTTAGAACCATCACCGGCGATGAGTTTGATGTCATCTACACCCGCTTCTTCCGCCACGGTGAAAGGATGCCTTTCGCCTGCATTTATGTTCAAGACTCGATGATGATGAGGGTCGCTGGGCTAGATGTTGAGTACACCACGCCCCGGGATGAGAGAAGGATCTAAAGGACTAATAGAGGAAGAAGCCCGCCGTGATCCAGTGTTTGCGGCATGACTTATGCTTGGTCTACCACATATGCCATGCCGATGTTGAGTGCCAGGATTTTAAGGACTTCCTCGAGAGCAACCTAGTCAAATTCACATCAGACACTTTGGTAACGATAAAGAAGTCCTCGGCCGGATAGGCCTCATTGTAGGCAACACCTTCGACCTCCGTAAGAATCGGATGGTGTCCTTTGTCAGCCTTCACGCCGACTCGCAGGAGCCATAGTTCATCCTTCGTACGGTAAGCTGGAGAAACCTCCATACACGTTTCATCGTCATGCATGGCAGCGGAATGTACTAGATATAGAACACATCCACTACGCTGCAATGGATGGCTACCTTTGCTTCAATATCTACAAGGGTTGGATGAAGAGCAACAGCCAAGTGTGTAGTTCAAGCAAAGAAGTATCGGCCAAGAGGAAGAGGGACAAGGACGAAGTCGAGGACGTGGACGAGGACTCCGAGTAAGGTGGCAGTTTCGTTGCTCATGGTGGTTCTAATGCAGTGTCTACCGGAATAGTTGCAAAGTTTAATTTCTGGTCTGCTTAATTTAATTTGAGGGGTGTGTTGTGCTGAGCCCCCAGCAGAACTATATATGTTATGTTTCTTCTTGTCACTTTAACTCGTCAGTACGTACATACTAGTATTTCTTACATTTCATCTTTTAGTTGGTATAGTACTATCACTCGTTTCTTCACATTATATACGTACAATATATATGGCCAACATCATATAGCCAGCAGTTTAGTTGTCAAAGAATTTCAGGGTGCTTAGTTTTGTCAAAGAATTCAAGGGTGCTTAGTTTTATTTGAGGGGTGGGTTGTGCACTTGTGCTGGACACCATTATCGTGATGCCTTTTAATAGTACTATATGCATAATTTGGCACGAGCCGCCTCTATATGTACCACCTTTTTTTTAATTTCAAGTTTTGCTCCATGGCGCAATCCATCGATACTACTATTGTACAAAAGTGGAATATATGCATTTTTTAAAAGGCTAGAGGGCGGGGCAGTCTAGCTCGGTCGGTTTCACGAGAGGCGAGGGCCTTTGTGATTTGACGGCTCATTACTACCGTCAAATCGAATAGTATCACGCCGCCTCGCTGCACGCCCGGCGCCCATTAAACCCTCCGTTAAACCCGCATGCAAGCCGAGAATCCTACTCCGCCACACGCTCGCTCATGAGCGGCCGGAATTAAACGCAACACCGCCGAGATCCTCACGTCCGCTTCTCAATTTAAACGAGGCCAGACGCCGCATTAAGCTCCTACCGTCCGCCTCTATTTACACGAGGCCGCATGCATAACGGCAAGAATCGCACCTCCGCCGCCTCCCCCATCTCCTCCTTCACCATTTTATCCACTCTTCCGATGGCTTCCCATGAGCTGTTCTTCCGCATATTACCCGCCGGGTGGCCCGCCGAGCCTCCGGATACGGGCGAGGCCATTCGTGCTTCACCAACCTCGCTGGCTCCCGATAGAGCCAGCTTGTCAGCCCTAAGCAGGCGTAGCAGGATTCAGCAACTCGCCGCCCAGCCAGCTCGATGAGGAGTGGCGAAGTTGCTCCACGCCGACGGGCGGCGCAGCATGCCGCAAGACAGCGCCTGCCGCCGCTGGCTTGCATCAAGGCCACCAGTGTTCGGGTGGTCACGCCCCAGTCCTGTGGTGCGCCTGTGCTCTGGGCAGCGCCATGCAGGCAGAGAGAAGCCGGTGTGTGGAGAGCGACGAGTCGGTGGCCAGCTTCTCTGTGTCCGCCGCCATCATCGAGGAGAAGTAGAACACGGGAGGTCGCCGCCACTTGGGACCCATGAAGACCACCGCCGAGGTGACGACCGTGGATTCAAGTGGTTTCTTTGCTGCTTCATCTCTTCCGAGGACCTTCGTCGACCCCGCAAGTGTCTGACGGACATGAGGAAGACAAAGGGATCCGCGGGCGGCCATTTAGAACTAAAATAAGTCTAGATACATCCATTTCTAGGACAAGTATTTTCGGAGGAGGGAGTATTAATTATACAAGAGAGCCGGATTGGCACCTCTTAGTTCATGTAAATGTAATGAAATCCATCATGTTTATATGAAGATCCGGCTTTTTTATATGAAATCTTTCATGCTTATATGAAATCAGTCTGTGTTTGCATGGATTTCATCTGGTTGGTTAGAGTTGTAAAATGTATATAACATGCTTGATGTCGCCCTCCGCTTAAGGAAGCGGAGGAAATTTGTCGGCTGCCGTTGGAGATGCTTTTATGTTGAAATAATAGAGTGACATCCAATCCATTTGAGTTAATTGCCGTATGATTGTCCTCTATAAAAGTTAATTGCATGTACAAAGGTACACGTGACTTGCGTGTTGGCTACAGCTTCGCATGTAAAGTTAAAAAGAAACAAGCCCATCCTTAATTTTGTATTCTAAGTACTGTGGGTTCCATCACAAGACAAGAGCAAAAGAAGTATATATTAAATAAGTAGAGTAATATATAATATAAAAATATAAAGTTAAAAGACAGAATTCAACTCATGTCATCGCTGCTATAGCATTCGCGCTAACCAGCCCAGCACATTTTTGTTGTAGACCATGCCGAGATATATTCCATGTCTACTCTTATATATACTGATTCGCTCCTAAATATTTGTCTTTTTCAGATTTCAATGGACTACCACATACGGATGTGTATGTAGACATATTTTAGAGTGTAGATTCACCATTTTGTTCCGTATGTATTTTCGTGAAGGGGCCGATTTGTCCTTGATTTATTTATGAGGTATCCAGATGGCATCGCACCGCCAAGAAAAGAGGGTAACATCAAAATTATGGACTACTTTTTTGAGTATGTTGGTAAGGTCCGTCATAGTCACTTGTTGAAATCTCTAAAGATATTCTTCGTTCGATTTGTCATCAAAATGGATAAAAGGAAATCTATCTAGACGATTTTAGTTTTAGATACATCTCTTTTTATCCATTTTGATGACAAGTATTTTCGGACGGAGGGAGTAGAAAACTGAGTTAGTGATGATGGTGTGCGTACATCCTGCAATATAGGCCGTCGGATTTATATCTAACGGATAGGAAAGAAACTATGGCAATTTTGCAAAATATACCCACACGCCTCTCCATGTTCGCAAATAAGGCCTTCCTCATTCAACCTTTTCTCTCACAAGATAAACTACTCATACAAATGTATCTTGATGTTCCGTAACGCACGGGCAGCTAGCTAATTTCTTTTAAAATAGTTGCTGCGATAATTGGGTTGAAGTGATATATTTTATGTCTGCCCGTAATGATTTCAGATTCACTAGTAGTAACAAAAAAAGGTTGCCTTGTCAATTAATGTAAACAGGGTGAAAACTATCACATGAGGCCGGTAAAAACAAGGCACACGGGTTCAGCGTCATCGCTACTACAGCCAGCGCTACGAGAAGTCTACATATCGAGGGGCTACCAAGCAAGGCACCGAGACACAATGTTTGAGAGAGAAACCAATTGATGATTATGATCAGATCGAGTTGTCACCCTTCCGCTGTCATTGTTGGGGGGGAGAGAAAGACGACGAGAGGTGCGCTGTAGGCACAGAGGCACAACTAGCGAGTGTGTGTGTGTGTGTGTGTGTGTGTGTGTGTGTGTGTGTGTGTTTTGAAAGAGGAGTAGAGATTATTATCAAGATCGATAAAGCACCCTACTCCTTCGTGCCGGGTAGTGTGTGTGTGTGCATGTTTGAGAGAGAAGCCAATCGATAGATTAGTATCAAGATCGAGGTGTCACCCTACTCCTTCGTGTTGGGAAGTGTGGGTGGGGAGGGGGGAGTGACACTCACACATCTCTACTCCTATAAAAAACAGAGTTGGTGATGATGGTGTTCTTGCCATCCTGCAATATAGGCCATCCGATTTATATCCGACGACAGGAAGGAAACTATGGCAATTTTGCAAAAGATACCCACACCCCTCTCTCGTGATTTGCAAATAAGGCACCTCATTCATCCTTTTCTCCCACAAGATAAACTTCTCATACAAATGCATCTTGATGTTCCGCAACGCATGGGCATCTTGCTAGTAGGGAGAAGGAGTTTGTGTGACACATATCTAGCTATATTAAGGGATAGGTAGATAGCATATGTGTGAGAGACATTATTATACTTTGAGACATTAGTGGCTGTGGGTATGTTAGATATAGAGAGCGTGTGTTTCGGTGAGAGACTTGTAGGACGGGATAGAAAGATGAATTTAACCCCGACGGAGGGAGAGAAAATACACGGCGCGCTGTGGTGATTCCGATGCCCACAGGAAATGAGATATGTATGCGCAGAGAGAGATTGCACAATTCATTCACATATCACTATCTAGCGATCGTGGACGTGCATCGCTTGAACATAAGTCAATATCTACTTCGTATCGTGGCCAAAGGTACAATATCGATTCAACTCTATAAAGATTAGACACTCACATATTACATTTTTTTCTATTTAAATAAACCTTTTCAGTTGTGCATGCCAAAGTTACAGTGATGTTTCTTCAAACAACCAATGTAGCTATCATGTATATGCACCATTGTTACTCTTGCATTCAAATTCATTAGTCTTGATGACTTAAGTTTCTATTTTGAAGTAATATATGTAATATTCATATATGAATTCAACGGTACGCAATTTATGAAATGGAGGCTATGTAATCATGTGAGGTAACACTTTTAAGTAGCTGACCACAATATCCATTTCTTTTTGTGCCTCACACTAACACGCCAATGCATTATGTTTAAAGTAAATAACCAATGGCACTAAATTATCTATTTACACGAGAAATACATAGGCTGAGCGCTTGATCCTTTTTTGTGAACGCGCCACTACACCTCGCACGATTGGCCGCCTGCGGTGAACGCCCAAGTTATCGGCGCATCATCCCGAGTTATTGTCTTTTTTCTCGGGTGGACTTCACACCATTATTAATCGCTGACGATGCCCCTGTACACAGCCTAGCATGACCTTCCGCTAGCACGGTCCAAAATTAGTTGAAATCGGATACGAATGATCCCTGGCTGCAAAATCTCCCCGCCCTACTAAAATTTCCGCCACCTTAGTCTTTAACATGCGAAATCCCCCTTTGTCCTTGGTGCACGGAGACCAACAGCCATAATACGCTCATCTACATGATAGGTCGGGCTGTTTTGGTAACTTCCGTTCCCCACTCAAGCACCCCCATTTCTCTCCCTCCCCAAAAACGACTAACTCCACAAAGACCAGAGCATCTTACATCACCACCTCTGATTTCATCGCCTTTCTCCTCCCTCCTCGAATAGATCGCCATCCACCGTGTACTATAGCCCATTCACTACCAGCGTGTCCACTCGCTGGATTCAAGGTCGGGCCGTGATCTACCCTCCCACCTCCCCTAGAAACAAGTAGACGCTCATCCACCATCGCACCACAGCCCATTCAAGGCCGGCCTTGTCCACGGTGTTGATCTGTCATTGCATTCTCGCCAACCGCCGCGACATCTGCAGCGCTCATTCAGATTCCACCGTAGACGCCCCACACCCCCGGAGAGCGCTTCCCCACCGACGCCCCATCGATGGCCTATGATCCTCTTCGCCGACACCTTCCTCAACCCTACCAGCCATTTCGCGACACCTTCCTCAACTCACGGAGCGCCTACCGACACCATCGCAACCTCACCGGAGTAGCTTCACTTATACCATTCTCAACCCTACCGGGCCGCTGGTTAACTCACAAGTCCACGGCCTCGATCCGCTTCCTCGACCCTCATCCAACTCCACCGGAGCAGCTTCCGACGCCTCTGCCCATGGCCGCAGATCCGTGATCGCCGACACCACCCTTAACCCAACCACCGAGAGCAGCTTCGACGCCTGGCCCACGGCCGCAGATCCGATCGCCGACACCATCCTTAACCCAACCACCGGAGCAGCTTCGACGCCCGTCCATGGCCACAGATCCGCATCGTCGACACCATCCTTAACCCAACCACCGGAGCAGCTTCTGACACCCCGTCCACGGCCGCAGATCCGTGTCGTCGACACCATCCTTAACCCAACCACCGGAGCAGCTTCACCCACGCCTCGCCCACGGCCACAGATCCGCTTCACCCACACCGTAGTCCACCCTTACCGAGCCGCCCACAAACACCCTACTCGACAGCTTCTAGATCTCTTATCGACCTCACACAACCAGCGCAAGCCATCACCCTCGATGTTTCTAACCTGATTCCCACCGCCTCGAGAGATGCAAAGCACCCGCCACAGCCTCAGGTGCTTGTCACCTTTAAACCCGCCCAAAGATCACCTGCCCAATGTACTTCAAATATACTAACCGGTCAGCCGTTACATTCGTTATGCAAACGGCAAAACTACAAGGACGATGTTTCTTCCGGATCTAACAATTTCACCAACCAAGATCCTGGACTGAGGCATTGATATGATCCTCGTAAGCCGCTCTCTCTTTGTATTGTTCTGCCGTCTTCCGCTGCTTTGCTAGGATTTTCACCAAGAATCCTTTGTGCGCATAATGATTTCTACTATCGTCGCTAAATTAGATATGTAGATGTCATACATGATACTACCTCGCACTCCATTCCTAAATATAAGTCGCTCTAGAGATTCCACTATAGGCTACATATGGAGCAAAATGAGTGAATCTACACCTAAAATGCATCTATATACATCTATATGTGGTCCATAATCGAATCTCTACAAAGACATATATTTAGGAACAAAAGACATTACACAAAATCGTAGGTGGCATGTAGGAATTCCTAGGTACTACATTAGGCTCCCTTAGAGTGCCTGCTAGTCCAAAGCATACATAGTCATGGCTAGTTTATGGTACGCACACAATCGTTAATTAGTGGTTTAAATATGCTAAGGATATGCAATGTAGTATCATGTAGAGATGTCTGAAATTAGCCGTGTCAACTTGCAGATAGGGTTACACAATGAAAAAGTACAAGATGTATGTGACAATTTCATGGAACATCGCAAAAAGGAGAGGCAGCTGTGAGCCTATACAAGCAGTTATGGTACGCCACTCCTCCATTGCAATCATCGTGAAATGTTATTTGTATGCCGCCTATTAGCCAAGTTTCTAGGGACAGTTATTACGAAGTTATACTAAGAAAATAAGCACCTGTGAATATAAGCTCCATGTAATAAGCCAACCAGTTCTTTTCATTGTGTTTTCAACTTATCTTTGGTATGATCAGTGGAAAGTCTAGATTGCATTATATTTTTTCATTTTGCTGCCCATATGGAAATTAATTTGACTTGCAAACATCACAAATTGAACCCAAAGGCAGTAATTAATATGATAGGAAAATGTACCATCACTATTTGCTCAAAATGCAAATACAAAGATACCATCTACTTGGCACAATCTACTTTGGTCAATGTTTTCCATAGAGATCCCGTTGCCTAATTTAAACAAAGAACGCATGACCCACATTTAAATGAAGAGCAATTATTTATTGAAATTCAATGGTCCAAGTGGCTGGTTATTATCATAGAGCAGCACCACCGAAGCATCATATAGCAGCAGCAGCTCATAGCAACTCATCATAGAGCAGTAGCAGTACCGCATTCATCATATACCAGCAGCAGCTCATAGCAATTCATCATATAGCAGCAGTGTGAGCAGCTCATAGCAATTCATCATAGCAAGCCAGCAGGAGCAGCTCATAGCACCATCATATAGCAGCAGCAGGAGCAGCTCATAGCAATTCATCATATAGCAGCAGGAGCAGCTTGTATCAATTCATCATATAGCAGCAGCAGCCTCATATCAATTCATCATATAGCAGCAGCAGCTCATAGCACCATCATACATTAGCAGCACCATAGCAGTTCATCATATAGCATAGCAGCAGGAGCAGCTCATAGCAATGCATCATAGCAGCGCAGCAGGGTAAGCAGCTCATAGCAATTCATCGATAGTGGATCGTAATGAAAATTTGGCAAAAAATCAGAGGAGATCCTCACCTTGTTGGATGAGCTCATCCTTCAACAAGACCTCAAGGCCATGAACCCGAGGAGGGAGGGAATAAGGTGCCTTCTGCTCACAGCAGGCATCACCAGAGTTGTGCAAGCAGCTCACGGAGTAGTGCATTGACTAACCATAGTGAGCAGCATGCCGGAGACCATGAGAATGAGGGCGGCGCCAGAGGGAGGAGCAGCCAGTGGGAGATTTGCTCCCACCCGCCGCCATGTAGCCTAGCTGACATAGCATCGCCGAGACCAGCCAGAGGGACCAAAGGGCGATGGCTCACTGGAGGAACCCTAGTGTCACAGTGGGATCGAGGTAGAGGGAAAGGAGAGATGAGATGCGGGCAGGGCAATGAATGCTTATGGTTTGTTTTTACTGAGGTTCGTGTGTGCACAAGGCCGCTAGCTTGCATTTTGAGTGTAATATAGGCGCACAATGTAGTCATTTCACTATTCCCTTCCCTTCAATTTTTAGTGAGGTTCTACCCAAACATCCCTCCAAAGCGAAATTAGTTAAGCTCAAGCCCATAACTCAAAATGACTTTTTACATCTTTTATGGCTTATTTTGACAATATGCCCCTGAAAAGGCGGAATCGAATCGGCCCTTAACCCGCAATTCAATTGTGCGCAAGAATGATTTAATCACTCCCCGCTGCATATCTCGTACATTTAGGCATCATCATACATGGCATAACCTAATACATGTGCATTCCATTGTAGAACTGAATATGCAATGTTTATGTTAGTTGCACACGTTGCATGATGTTTAAATGCCCCTAAATCTGGTCACCAAGTGATGGTCTTTAAGCCTCCTTCTTGCTTCTTTTCTCTGATATGTAAGATTTGCTCACACATCTGCTCAATTGCTTGTTTGCATCGACCAGCCATACTA